>JAQIXN010000382.1:0-41542 GCA_034698145.1 Proisotoma minuta
GTCCGTTTTGCCCCCGGTCCATTTTGCCCCATATAGGATTAAAGCATGGGGCAAAGTGGACCGGTCCGTTTTGCCCCTGGTCCATTTTGCCCTCGGTCCGTTTTGTGTCCTGGTCCATTTTGTATGGGGTTGAAGTTTTGGTTTTAACCATACAAAGAATACTGGGAATATAAATAGTTTAAGGTCTACGTTTAAGGTCTTCGGAAAAAATTATTCAGTCTTTAGTTAAAAGTAAACTAAGATCAAGAAAATTGAGTTTCAAACGCTTAACATTTGAGTTAAAATGGCGAGCTATTTCTAACGTTCACAACGTTTTATTTAATAATAAATTTACTTGCTTCAACCACTTTAAAACCAATTGATGTTTGTCATAATGCGTCATTCTTCTCCACTTAAATATACCTATACAATAGATTTTTTTCAAAATGATCCCGAATTTTAAAGGGCAACTGGTAACAATTGGCAGCAACAATCTAATAACCTCAACAATGCTGGAAACTGTTTCTTCTGCTCGTGCCGCAGATATTTATGGTTTCCAAGGTTACACCGCGGAACGAAACTTTACCCTAATTGCAATTGGAAAACTAGTTTTAGAACTGGCAAAAATCTTCAATTTCACTACAAAAGTTGTGCATTTGAGCAAATTTGATTTGGAAAATGAAACATCTCTTTTAGTAATTCCGTATGTGGCTGCCAGTCACGCGGCTACGTTTTGGAGTCCTGTGGTAAAAACAAAGGCATCTTTTGCACTTTCAGTTTACCAAACATTTAATTTTCTCTACTGCGGAAACGACGAGGAGTTGAAAGTCACGCCTAAAAACTTTCGGATTTTGTTGACACCCTTCTCATTTCCTTGTTGGGTTGCTATTGGAAGTTGCGTTGTAGCTTTATCTCTTGTGAAAACAAGAACGGTGAAAGAATTTGCAAAAGTGTTGTTTATGGTTTTCTCTTCAATGTTTTCCCAAGTTAGCTACAGCTCAAATAAAAAGTATTCTAATAGTAAGCTACTTCTTTTGTGGCTGGCAGTTACATTTTTGCTGGATAATTTGTATTCTGGTATGCTCACGAGCTTAATTGTTCATCCAATGGAAAAGATTGCAATTAAGGATATGACAGAATTGGCAGAGAAAGGATTTTCTCCTGTTTCCTCAGATAAAGGCTTCTTCCCTGCACTTACTGGTTATGTGAGAATATTATATATTTTATATTATATGACAAGTAAGTATTGTTCAATTTCAAAATTTATTTTTTTGGCAAATAGATAAAGAAAATGGCTCTGAGTTTTGATATAACAAATAAGTCTACTAGTCCACCAATGAATCAACTTTCAGAACGGATTTTAATACAGCCTTCAATTACATCTTTGATCGACACTTTGGCATTCCAAGACAAAACTGCTTTAATTGGACCATTTGGCCTAGTTTTGATGTATTTTTCAATACTGATGCAAAGAACTAAATCTCAAGCTGACAAGGATGAAAATGTCTTCTTGAAAACTAGAAGATGCCACATTGGAAAACATTTGGACTCTGCTTACTCTTACCCCGTTTTCTGGGTCTTTAGAAATTCTTCAATAGAAAATAGTAAAATAGAAGCTCACATGTTGTGGGAAGCATTTAATTTACTTCATGATACAGGGATTCACGATTATTGGATGCGTCTATTTTTCATAATACAAGTCGTAAACAGGGCACAGGATATAAACATGTTTAAGTCAAGAACAGAAATTATCGTGGATATTCCCTGGCAACCAGTTGGATTTTATAATAGCTCGGTTTCTATTGTGTTTCTTTTATATTTAATTTGTATAGGGATAAGTGGGGGAGTATTTGTCTTAGAGTTATTGCCGAAATTATGCAACAGTTAAACTTTCTGCTAATTTTTTTTTGTACGAAAGTTTTCATGCAAAACTTCGGCAATCGCCTCTTTATCTATATTTATTTGGAATTTGGATCGTTATTTACTACTATAATCTAGCAAGCTTTAAATGATTTCTGTCCATTCTTCTTTCTTTTAATAAAAAAATAAAGTATTGCGATTTTTAAAGTCATCTTGAGTCACTCTTGAGACACAATATGTGGCAATACTGACAATATGGGACAAGTTGTCGTGATCAAAGGCAGAAGGATACCACTTTCTTACAAATGCTTTTAAATCAATTGCCTAAATATATCGTTATAAATGCATTAAACGCTACAGAGAAAGTGATGAATCTCGCCTTCCCCATTTAAGAATCACACCCGTATAGAACCACACCCGTATAGAACCACACCCACATCCAAATAAATTATTCCAATTCCCAAAATATTTTCTTTCAAACGAGACTTCGCATGCACAATTTTCAGCATTAAAACCACTACCCCAAGTGATGATTATGTATGCAATATAGACATTTTGAAATTAAACACTTTTCTTTGACGTTTATTAACTTAAATGATCCAACCTATAAAAGGGACAGTCTAAATTATTAAATTAAAAATACATTTATAAATAATTCTTAGAATTTTCAAGTAAAATTGCTTAAAATTTACCAAGGGGAATAACTGCATGCATAATTCTCAACGAGAAAAGCAACTTTTGCTTCACCCTGCACACTTTCTTAACTAGAGATATGAATGGACATGACCCATGATTTGAGTGAATGAAGCTTTGTACAAAGGAAGTTCTCATATCGCATCTTCTTCTTCCTTTCTATTCAAGCATCTTGAGAAAAAGGTTCAGTCTTTACCAAGGACTGGACACACATTCTTCCTCATCTTCTCGTCCCTTAGGCTAAAATACATTTATCATTGGGGCCCCAGTGATAAATGTTTAACTTCGTAAAAACTCTTCATACCAGTGAATAATTATTATAAAGTAATTTTAATAAACTCGGTGAATAACTCAAAATTAAAATATAACTCGGTGAAGAAAGTAACTATAAATTTCAAGTATCATACGATAATACAAATATATAAGTATATGTAATATTTATTATTTCTTGGAAACGTAAAATCTAACAATTATACAATTTTTCTGATCGTGAGTTTCCCGTATGTGATACGTTTGTATATGTAGTGAAAATTGCATATGACACTTTGTGATGACAATGCCAAATACGTGAAAGTACAAATTTTCTCACTCATTTTGTAAATATTGTATGGATAGGATGATAAGCTAGGGAACTTAATTATTGCTAATTTTTATAATGGGTCTTAAGGGCTGGCCCCCATTTACAAAGCTAAAACCTCCAAATAAAACTAAATGTTCAAACTTAAATTCTGCTTCAGCCAAAAAGATGTGCAACTTCCTTCCGGTGACTTTAATGCTCTGCTGTCTTCTTCCCTCGACTCTTGGGGAAGTTCTCACTCCCCCGTATTTTAACCTGGCTCAGGGAAGACGAATTTATGCCTCTGCGACATGTGGAGAGGAACAAGAGGAACCCGTCCATGACGTTTATTGTAATTTGGTGGGGGCAACTAGTGAATCAGATGATGCTTCAAACGTTATTCATGGACAGGTTAGAAACATTTCAAATGATCAAATAAGTATTAATTTGTGTTTTTAATTTGTTTTCATGAGTAGCCATTGATCGGCTTAAAAGTGTCAGTTTTGACTTTGTAGCCTAAAAGTGAAATGAGTTAATGAGATAACCTTTAACTTTAATCTCTTTCAGCCTCAGACAAAATGCTAAATAACAAATCCATTGAGGCATTCTTTTGGGACAAATTGCCTAAATAAACATGGAATCTAATTATTTTGCTTTTTGTTTTACAGTATTGCGATTATTGTGAAAAGGGAGTTGAGGGTCATTGGCATCCAGCAGATTATGCGATTGACGGTTCCGAACGTTGGTGGCAATCGCCTCCACTGGCTAGGTCTTCTACATTCAATGAAGTTGCATTAACAATTGATCTCGGTCAGGTGAGAAAGATTTAATTGATTTGGAAGAATGAGAATTTTTACACCCTGTAAATAAAACTTTTTTGGTCAGTCAGTAATTTATCGTTATCTGCTTCATCCTGTTTGCAGTGTGCCTCTTCAAATGTATTAATAATTTATGGATGGCAAGCTACCAAAAATTATTTGGAGAGAGAAGAAAGATAACAAATTCTCATCTTCTCAAATTTCATTGCAACGGAATGCCTATAGTATATGTACATTTTATTTGTCCAGCTCAAATATTTGATTTGACTGAAATATTACTGAGCCTTGTATAATATAAAGATGGCATTTTCAAAAATTATTTTGTCTTTAATTTGTTAAAAGAAGTTAATGTACTTTTCAGGAATTTCATGTGGCTTATGTCAACCTCAAAATGGCAAATAGTCCTCGTCCAGGGGTCTGGGTACTTGAGCGGTCAAATGACGGAGGAGAGAATTTTCATCCGTGGCAATATTTTGCCGAGAATCCAAAGTATTTATGATAATTTATGCTTGCATTTAAGTATTTTGAAAATACTCATGTTTTCAGCGAATGCGAGAGATTTTTTGGAAAGAATAGCACAATGCCTTTGGTTGATGACAACTCTGTAATTTGCGATACAAAAAACTCGAAAGTAGTGCCACTAGAAAATGGAGAGGTGCTGAACAATGCTGAAAAATATATTAAATTGAAGACATTTAGATGTTCTATAATTTCAGATTTACGTGAAACTTTTAGAAAAGCGGCCTTCGGCTAACAATTTTTTCAATTCCGATCTCCTTCAAGAATTTACACGAGCTACGCACGTGAGATTAAAATTTCTACGGACAAAGACACTTCTTGGTCATCTCATGTCCCTTACAAGACAAGATCCAACTGTAACCAGACGGGTATACATTTTTCTGCATTTTTTTCGTATTTTTGTTTAATTCATTTTTTTATTTTAGTACTTTTACTCCGTTAAAGGGATTGAAATTGGAGGTCGATGCAGATGCAACGGACACGCCGATATTTGTCCCCCAACCCCAGAGGATCCTTATAAACTCCTCTGTTCTTGTCGCCATAACACTTGTGGACCACAATGTGAAACCTGTTGTCCTGGATTTGTGCAGAAAAAGTGGCAAATTTCAACAAATTCAACTCCATTTCGTTGCGAAGGTGAATTATTATAAGCATGCATTTATAACGATTAATTTCACTTGGTTACTTTCACTTTCATAGCTTGCAACTGTCATGGCCACACAAACGAATGCGAATATGATCCGGAAGTTGATAAGAATCACTTATCGTTGGACATGAGTGGAAAATGGGAGGGGGGAGGAGTCTGTAAAAACTGCCGACATAATACAGCAGG
The DNA here is from genome assembly GCA_034698145.1 of Proisotoma minuta. NCBI lineage: Eukaryota > Metazoa > Arthropoda > Collembola > Entomobryomorpha > Isotomidae > Proisotoma > Proisotoma minuta. The sequence continues at coordinate 5,258 of JAQIXN010000382.1, forward strand.
GAATAATTGTGACAAATGCGTTGACGGATATTTTAGACCTTATGGAAAACCATTGGATGCAGTGGACGTTTGCAGGCGTAAGATTTTTTAAAAATATAAGTTAAATTAATTTTAATTAAAAAATAATTGGCTCATCTTAGATTACAAGAGAATGCATACATATAAAGTAACTAAGATTAATTTTTCAGGATGCGATTGCAATTATTATTTTTCAACTGGGAACTGTGAGGACGGATCAGGAAAATGCGAATGTTCTCCCGCCTTTCTTTCCCCAAACTGTGACGCTTGCAGTGTTGGCCATTATGGTTATCCAGACTGCAAACCTTGCGATTGTCATTTCAACGGGACAAGAGAAGCCATTTGTGAAGTAGGCGGAGGACAATGTCCCTGTAAACGGAATTATGCTGGCAAAAATTGCGATCAGTGCGCAGAAGGGTTTTATCAATTTCCTGATTGCTTGCGTAAGCAAAAGAACTAAACTAATAATGCATTACAATTGATATTAAGACATGCCAGCTAATAATAGTAATTTATTTTATTTTTTAGCTTGTGAATGTGAAGATCAAGGTTCCGTTTCACCAGTTTGCGACTCTGAAACAGGACAATGTGAATGTGAAAACATTTATGGGGGAAGGCAATGCAATGAATGCGAGAATGGATATTATGGCTTTCCAAGATGCGATTGTAACTAAATATATAACGTTATATTCTAATTACCTACAGGGTTCAAAATGTGAGTTATTTCTCAGGGTGTAAGTGTGACGTTCAAGGGACGCGAGAAGGGGTTTGTGACAAGTCCTCTGGGGTTTGTTTATGTCGGGAGGGCTATGGGGGAGAGCGGTGTGACCAATGTCTTCAAGGTTACTACGGTTATCCAGAATGCAAACCTTGCAACTGTTCAACTGCTAGCTCGTCGACATTTTGTGACGCCACTGGACAATGTCCTTGCCCTCCAAATTTCTCTGGAAGAGCTTGTGACCAGTGTACCCCTGGATTCTTTAAATATCCCGATTGCTCAGGTAGAGCACAAATACATTGTATTAGCAAAAAATATTTTTAAAAAATTTGTTTGATAAATTTAGACTGTCAGTGCCAAACACCGGGAGCAATGGGGTTGTCTTGTGATGACGAAGGAAAATGTCAATGCAAACATAGTTTTGACGGCCAACGATGTGAAGTGTGTCGAGAGGGATTCTACAACTTTCCACTCTGTGAAGACTGTACTTGTGATCCTTCTGGAGTCAAGGAGACTTTTAGCGGTTGTGGGGACTCTCCCCCTGGAGAACTTTGTCAATGCAAGGAACGAGTTGAGGGCAGAATCTGCAATGTTTGTAAACCCCTCTTTTGGAATTTACAACAATGGAATCCAGTTGGATGTGAAGGTAATTGTTAATTAAAAACTGTTGATTACTATAAAATAACTAATTTTTAATTTTTTCCCCAGATTGCGATTGCTTTGGTCCTGGAATTATTGGCGGAGTCAAAGTTTGCGAGTCCAAATCTGGTCAATGTCCGTGTAAAAACCATGTGACTTCTCGCAGATGCAATAATTGTGCAGATGGATTTTATAATCTCACTGCCGCTTCCGTTTTTGGCTGCGACTTTTGCAATTGTGACGTGGGAGGTGCTGTCAACTCAGTTTGTGACAAAATCACAGGCCAATGCAGCTGTCGACCAAGAATCACTGGAGAAAGATGCAACGCTCCATTGACGGCTCATTATTATCCCACACTCCACGAATTGCAGTATGAAGCTGAAGAAGGAATAACACCATCTGGCGGAAAAGTCAGATTTGACTATGATGAAAGCCTCTTTCCCGCATTTTCTTGGAAGGGATATGCAAAATACAGCACACTTCAAAGTGAAACGCTGCACGATGTCAATGTGGAGAAATCATCCCTTTATCTTCTTATTTTCCGATATTTGAATCCTGGGGATGATGTTGTTATAGGGGAAATTGTAGTGACCCCAGATAATCCACAGGATGAAGTTCAAAATTACAAACTGCGATTTGAGCCCAAAGGAGAGTTTTTGACTGCAAATATCCAAGGAACTCCGATCCCCTTTGTACTCAATCCTGGACGATGGCAGTTTTCTATAAAGATCGATCAATATCTCTTATTGGTAGGTTATTAGCTCCCAATTCGAATTTAAGTAGTGGAAAAAAGTCATTCCCAACGCTTTATTTAAATTGAATTATATTTTTGAAAAATATGTTAATTCTTGTATTTTTTAGGATTACTTTGTGATTTTACCAGCAGCCTACTACGAGGGGACCATTTTATCTCAAGAAATTCAAGAGCCTTGTCGCCTTAACACGACATCACGTAGCAGAGCCAATCAAAATTCAATTCTGATCCCATCAACTTGTGCAAAATACAAATATCCCAGAATTGACAAGTTTGATTCTGTCAAAGGGACAGAAGGCTACACATTAACAGGCTCGGGAAACAAAGAACCAATAAACAAATTTTATTCGGACAAAAAGGTCATCGATGCTTTGGATGTGAATGACGAGCGGATGGGAGTGTTGTCGACTGCTCAGCCGGAAATGAATCTAGATCTCGACGTCACAAAAGGAGGACGTTATGCTATTATTTTAGAATATTTCACACCACAAGGAGCGAATTTGACGGAAGTTGTAGTAGAATCAACTTCAAAAAAAGGTTAGAAATTATAGCGTTTTCATAACAAAAATCTTAATTTTAATTGCAAGGTTTCTAATTTGCAGGAGTTTTTAAAGGTCGAGCTCTAATCCACGATTGTAAATTGGCATTTTTATGTCGACAAGTGGTGACGAATGATGATGGTGAAATAGAATTTTTCCGTTTTGATTCATCCTCCGTCAACATCAATTTAAGAGCTTTAGTCCCAGAAGTAGGAGAGGACGAAGCGGAAATTAAACCAATTGATAGAATTGCTATCAATTCAGTCACTGCAGTGCCCTTTGGTAAATGGTCTTTGGATCAAATTACACCAAAACTTTATTGTATTGCTAACAATGGAAATTGTGTGGCGTCAAAGTACGAACTTCCCCCTGATTACGTCAAGGTATGATATGAAATATATATTTTTTTTAAATCTAATGCATCAAGTAATTATTTTCAAAATAGATTGAGGCAGAATCAGCAGATCCCGAACGCATTGTTCAAGAAGATTCAATGCCCGATGGAGTTTCCGGAAAAAATCTCGTGCTTCTCGACAGTCAAAATATTGCTGTGGAAATGAGTGGGCGCGTTCCTATTTCAGGATATTATACAATAATTGCTCATCATTATCAACCTGAAAATCCCGAATTTGCTGCTGAAGTTTTGGTTCAAGATGGACAACATTATCAAGCCAAGCTACCCTTAGTTCATTGTCCCTCAACGTCTGGCTGCAGAGCTCAAGTTGTACAGGATGACAAAAATGCCAATTTTTACATCCAAGATAATTTTATGGTTAGCTCTTGAAATGCACAATGTTTACATGTAAATGTTCTTCACTCAATCTTTTCTACATCTTTTCTACTTTGCACACTCTATTTTTCAGCTTGTTCCCACACGCACCGGAAATTAATAATTATTACAAACCTTTTTTCTAAATTTCTTTCTCCATTTCCAAATTTTCAGGTTTCTATTAAACTTGTGGATGATGAAGAAGAATACCCAAACGTATAAATTAACAACTTAAATATATGATTTTTATTTCATTTATTAAAATTTTAGGACTTAAATATTCGTGTAATTCACCCTTGTTCTTTACAGGTGACGGTGAAATCTCCCAAAAACGTTTGGATTGATTACATCCTCCTTGTCCCTTCTCCAACTGGGCAAGGATTTGAAGAAAACCCAAGACAAGACCAACTTCAAAAATATTTGGTAACGGAATAAAAATACTCGTTTTCAAAAACTCTTATTTAATACTCTTAGCCATTATTGGCGAACTAATTTTGAAACAATTATTAATTTGTAGTCTCCAACTCCAGTGGATAGCACTGCCCGATTTCTTTCTGAATGTGGAAACAAAAACAGTTTCTACATTGATCCTAGAAACGCTTCTCAATTATGCCGTGAAGCCATATTTTCCATAACTTCTGATTACAACAACGGAGCCCTTCCTTGTGCCTGCGATTACTTTGGAAGCACTGCATTTCATTGCGATGAATTTGGAGGTCAATGCCCTTGTAAAGACTATGTCATTGGACGACAGTGCACGAGATGCAAAACGGGCTATTATGGATTTCCGGAATGCAAACCCTGCGACTGTCCTTCAACTGCACTCTGTGACGAAAATACGGGGGCTTGTATTTGTCCTGAACGCGTGGTAGGAGACAAATGTGACACTTGCGCCCCTCTGACTTTTGGATTTGATCCTTTGATTGGATGTGAGGAATGCAATTGTGCCCCTCTTGGAGTTGAAAATGGAAGGCTGCAGTGCGACCTTATTAATGGAAGCTGCGCGTTAGTTGACATTGAGATATTTTTATTCATATTATGTTTGAAGAACCCGTTTTTCTTTTAAATGTTTAGATGCAAGAACAATATTGTTGGCAGAACATGCGATAAATGTAAAAATGGTTTCTGGGCTTTTCCCTATTGCCAAATGTGCGATTGTGATATTCGTGGAACAACTGCAGAAATTTGTAGCCAGGTAAACATCTAACTGAATAAGTAACATAAAACTTTTAACAATTTATATTTCAGGACACTTCTCAATGCCACTGTAAAGTAAATGTTGAGGGACGATCTTGTGAGCAATGCACGCCTGGATCTTTTAATCTTCAAGAGGAAAATCCAGCCGGTTGCACGAGTTGCTTTTGTTTTGGAAAGACAACAAGATGCACAACTTCTTATTACTTTTGGACACATATTTCATTTGGAAAGTCTCATTGGACGGCTGTAGCCATTGATCCGTCAGCAAGAGAACAAAATCGAATTGAAACTGGTAAAAATATTTATAAATTTTCCATTTTTTTCGAATAACATTAATTTCACTTATGCTCAACAGGTTACCAAATTGAATTTGAGGACAATGACTTATCTGGAGAAGATGACAGTTCATTTGTCCCTCTTTACATTCCCGAGGACACAGTGCCAGTTGAGGATGAGGGCCATGTGCTTTATTTCAAAGTTGAAATTGATTCCAATCACTTGGCAAGTGTCGGAGGAATTTTATCCTATACTTTGATCTCAGACCCAGCAGACACTTCAGGGGACAGACCCGCAATAATTCCGGGACCTGAAGTTATCTTGGAAGGAAGAGAACTTGCTCCTTCTTCTGGTAGATCTTTGAAATTATACTGATAATAATATGAATTTACTCAGACTCTATATTTTTAACAGGAACAATACGTCTCATGCACAATTCAATTGACCATTTGGACGGAGACCACACAATGAGGATGAATTTAAGACTAAGCGAAGAGAATTTCGTTGTCCAATCGCAATCAAATGCAGGTGGATCAATTGCTGCTACAAGAGATCAGCTAATGATTGTCTTGAAGGGACTCAAAGCAATTTATATTAGAGCCGGTTACTGGACACAGACGAGAGAAATTAGGTAGCATATATTTAATACAAATGCTTACTTTTATAAGATAAAAGATCTTATAAATTTTTATTTATTTTTTTTAAATTTTTTTTGCAGACTGAGCAACTTTGGCATAGAAATAGCTACTGAAGAATACAACGCGTATACAAAACCAGAGGATCGTGCCATTTCAGTAGAACAGTGTCAATGTCCTCCAAATTATCAAGGCTTGTCTTGTGAAGAATGCGCTCCTGGTTACTATCGCTCGCCTTCCGGACCTTTTGGCGGCTACTGTATTCCATGTCAGTGCAATGGTCACGCTGATGTCTGCGATCCTGTTTCCGGAATTTGCCTTGATTGCAAGCATAATACGACTGGAGAGCATTGTGATATGTGCGAGGAAGGTTTCCATGGGGATGCAAAGGGAGGGACGCCATATGATTGTTTAATTTGTGCATGTCCAGTTCCTATCCCTTCAAACAAGTAAAATTATCAAATTAATGATTTAACCGACAATATCCGTTAATTTAATTTGTTTTGTTTGCTATCCTAGTTTTGCAACACAATGTGAACTATCTCCAGATGGAAGAGAGATTTCTTGTACTTGCAAGGCTGGCTATATTGGCGCAAGATGTGAAGCCTGTGGTCCAGGTTTTTATGGAAGACCAGAGTATCCTGGAGATTATTGCAAACCTTGTAATTGCTCTGGAAATATTGACCCTACAGACCCATTTTCTTGTGACACAGTTACTGGGGCTTGTCTTCGCTGCATGAACAACACGGGCGGACCTGCCTGCAATCTTTGTGCTCGGGGATTTTATGGTGATGCTCTTGTGACAAAGGATTGTAGAAAGTGCTCTTGCAATGAATGCGGAACTTATGAATGTGACCACAACTCTGGAGACTGTCAATGTTTGAATAATGTAGAGGGATACTTGTGTGACAGATGCAAGCCTGATCACTATGGACTTTCTAGGTAGCAAATATTGAAAAATCTTGCAAAAATTATTGTGTTAATTATGTGCATTTATTTTGTTTTCAGATGCGATGGAATCGGTTGTCAATATTGCGACTGTGCAATTGCTGCTGAAAGCACCCAATGCGACGACGGCACTGGACAATGTTCTTGTAAAAAAGGGACTGTTGGCCGCAGATGCGAGCGTTGTGCCCCCGGATACTGGAATTACACTTCAGATGGCTGCCAGTCTTGTGAATGCAACTCAGAATATGCAATTGGAGTTGGTTGTGACCCTGAAACTGGTCAATGTTCATGTCTTCCTGGAGTTGTTGGCGAGAAATGTGATCGTTGTCCTTGGCGATGGGTTCTTATTGAAGATCGGGGTTGTCAAGGCTGTGATTCATGTCAACATCAACTGTTGGATGCGACAGATGCCATGGCGGCAGAGTTTTATCCAGTCGCTCTCGAGTTTAAAAATGCGTCGCTTCCTTATTTCACCACTCAAAAGCTCATATATTTTAATGACACGGTAACAAAATTAAAACCGAATGTACAGCTTATGGATCCATCAAAGGCGGATTTGAGCGAATATTACAAAGCAGTAAATGGGCTGGATACCGATGCAAAAACACAAGCACAAAAAGTATGATATTTTTGAATTATTTATTTCAGAAACTCAATTGATAATTTAATGCATTTATATATAGGCTGAAGTTATTCAAGATAGCTTCTTGAAGAAAGCAAAACAAAGCGCAAAGCTAAAGGACCACTCTTTTGAAGTTGAATCCAAAGTTCAAGAAGCAGTAGCAAAAGCTACGACAACAGTTTTTGAAACCAAAGATTTAATGGAAGGATTGCTCAAGGAAGACAAACGTAAGATTTTATTGTTTTTTTTTTGATAATGTTAAATTGAGTCAATTTTTAAAACCGACATACAGCATCTTCAAGCCCACAAACTGACGCTGCAAGATCAGAAGCCGAGTTTATAATTGCCGCTTTAGAATCAGTAACATTCGATCATAAGCCAGCATTGGATGAAAACGCAACCGCGTCCACAGCACTAAAAGATGTCAAAAAATTTGTGAGACCACTAACAAAAATGGACCAGGATCTAAAGAAAGTTTCCGAGAAAGTTGGAGAAAGTCGGGAAAAATTAAAAGATCTTCGAAATCAATCGGATTACTCTATACAAACATCACGAAAAGCAAACGAAATATCCACAAAAATCCGCGACGCAAGATTCCCCGTCAAAATCAGTGTCTTGGAAGCCAAAGCCAATGACATGTTGGATAACATTGGAATAGCAACAGAATTAAATTCAAAATCTCCAGAAATTCTGGACAAATTGGAGTTGAGTTATATAGATTTGGGTACTTTTAATATAATTCTAAAACCATTACGTTATGTTTCATAAATTGATTTCATTTTTTTCTAATTTCCATTCATTCTTGTGAAAGACGCCTCTGTTGCGAGTGTAAGAGAGCAACAAGAACCTCTCGGCCAAATGGTGGACGCTTTGGAAAATGAGCTTCAATTGAACGAAAATACAGTTTCCGAATCCCAAGAACACGCGCGAAAATTGAAATATGAAGCCGACACACTGGACCATGTTTTGGGGAGAACAAGAGCGTATTCTGAAAATGCTGTTGCTGCTGCGACTTCTTACAAAAAAATTGTCGAGGCTTTGAATGATGCTCAAACGGAAGCAGAACAAGCACAAACAGCCGCAGAGAATGCAACAGAAATTGTGAGTAATGTTAAAGGATCTTGGAGCATAAAACATTTTTTGTTACTTTGCCTTTTAGATCAACAGCCTCGATCAAATTGCAAGATCAAATGTAGAACCAGCCAACAATCTTTTGGTTCTCGCCCAAAATGCAGAGAGACAAGTCGAACTTGATTTAAAAATTCCTTTAAGAGATGCCAAAGAATCAATTGGAGATATTGAAAGTGTCAATAACATTACAATTTTCTCTTTATCCAACTTTGAAAAGTCAGCATTTTTTTTAAATTGCTAATAGCCGTTTATTAATTTTGAAATTTTAAAACTTATTCAATTTCAGGGAAATTGAAAAACTAACTACTCCGCAACGCGATATGTCAGACATTAAACAATCCACAAAAGTATCTGAAGAAGCCACACAAAAAGCGCAAGATGCTCAGGAAGATGTTGATCAAATTGTGGACGAGTTGCCCGCTCATTCAAACAACGTCAAAAAGTTGAGGGTAACAGTTAGCGATTTGAATTCTGGAACTGGAATTTCTGATTCGCAATGTAAACTTAAAAACTTAACAAACTAAATTTTACAAAAATCTTTATTAACTTTGTTTCATTATTTCAGTAAACCAAGCCAAGGAGTCAATTCCATTGTCCAATGCCATCACAGGAAATTTAGAAAGTAAGAAGCCAAGTTTTGAAGAGAGAAAAGCAGATGTGGCTGCGAGACTTTCAAATTTGAAGGCTCAAATTGCTTCCGCAAGAGAACAAGCAAATCGCGTCCCAGTTGGAATGAACTTGCAAGATTCGTCTACTCTGTTATTGGCCAACCCACAATCACTTGAATCCCAACAGGCACAGACAAAGGTCTCCTTTTATTTCCGGACACAAGATGATGGACTTGTGTTCTATTTGGGAAATGAACCCGGTCGAAAAGAGGTATAGCTATTTGATGCGTTTTTTAAGAAATTTTAATTTCACTTTGATGAATTACAGGAAGACTTTATGTCCGTGGAAATCGAGCGAGGTTATCCCGTTTTAACTTTAGATCTGGGCTCGGGGCCCCAAAGAATCATGAATGACAAGTACGTCACAGACAACAATTGGTACAAAGCCATTGTGGATCGTTCAGGAAAAACTGTTCGTTTCACAATAGTCCAGGAAAATCAGTTTGGTCAATCAGAGGAAACTGTAAAAGAAGATTATCTCAGCGGATCCAAGTCCCTCTTTAATGTGGATCGCAATTCTTCCAAGCTTTATATCGGAGGACTGCCTCCTGGCGTTGTAAGAAGTCCGGTTCGATATTCAACTTTCCGAGGGACAATTGAAGATCTCACAATTGGAGAAGAGAAAGTTGGCCTATGGAACTTTAAAGATGCCCAAAGCGTTTCACCAGCAAATGAAAGGTTGGTTTAAAAAAATAAAATAGTTTTTTTTCTAAAATATAAATTCGGGGTTTCAGGGATAGATTTGTGGATCTCAAAATCGAAACTGGACTCAGATTCCAAGGCTCGGGCTATGCTATTGTGGATAGAAGTCAATTCCAATTCAAGGAACGTTCCACAATTAGCTTCAGATTCAAAACAAGATCTAAAAACGGTCTCATTTTCCTCCTGGGTAAAGGACGACGCTACATGGCATTATTTATGGACAATGGAAACCTTGTCTTCCAATACGACCTTCTGGGAGGACCTGCGGTGTCCAGAACTCAACAAACTTATAACGACGGTCAATGGCACACAGTTGAAGCAGTCAGACATCGTCAAGACTCTCAATTAGCTGTTGATGCTGAAAGAATTCGCGGAAAAAGTCCAGGACTTGAAATGTTTTTGGCTGAAGGGGATTACATGTATTTTGGAGGTTACCCAGGAGAACATGGCTATCCAGGAGTTAGCAACAGGGCTTTTGAGGGATGTTTAGAACAGATGAAAATTGACCAAGCTCCTGTTGACCTGACTCAGGCAGTTGAATCTAGGTAATTTGCAAATTGCATTAAACATACTTATTTCCACAAATCTGAACATTTGTTTTGTTATTTTAGATACACGGTTGTTGGCTGTCCTTCATCCCAATTTGCGCCAACAGTTGCCACATTCTTTGGCGACGGTTTTCTACAAGTTTCTTCTGCAGACTCTCCCGTTTCTGGTCCTGTGGTTGTATCAAAGGATGACAGCTTTGAAGTAAACTTTAGATTCCGAAGCAATGACACTCACGGTCTCTTATTTTATGGCACGGACGCTGATCAATCCAATTATCTATCCGTGTCCATGGCTGAGGGATCTCTCCATGTTAAGACACAACCAGGAGACAAAACAATTAAAACGGACCGCGTGGACGATGGAGACTGGCACGTACTGACCGTGACAAGGGAAAAAGGAAAGCTTGTCGTGAATATTGATGATGCACATGAATATGTGTAAGTTTTAATTAAATTAGATAGTTCTTAAATATATAAATTATATAGTTGTTGATTAATTAATTTCATATTTTCATAGCGAGACTGCACCCTCTACACCTATAGAAATTTCCACTCCTGGCTCCACGCTTTTCTTTGGTGGCCGCCCTGAAGATTTTGAGCTAAGTTCTGGTGCAGCAGTTGCAGATTCTTCTTATTCTGGTTGTCTAGCAGATATTAGCATCAACGGAGCTCGACTTGATTTTACAACATCTACAATCAGCAAGTCTTCTGTTGGACAACGCTGTCTCACAGCCGCAGACAAAGAAGCCCAGTCATTGGAGAGACAAGAGAAAAATGATCGAACAATTTCAAAATCGGATGAGGACGATGAAGGAAATGAAATGGGGCCACAAGAACCACAGCAACAACTTACAACTCTAGCCACAACAACCAGACGAACAACCACGCCAAGACCAACTCCAGAAGAACCAGAGGAGAGTGGAGGAGAGGACGAATACGAGTGGCCAGAGTCAAAAGAAGACGAGGATGACGAAGTTAAACCCACGCCATTTATGAAATGTGCTCTGCCGTACAGAGAAATACCAAAGGACGATGTCTCTCAATCTGTGTCAATGGAGGATGGTGTAATGTTTGGGAATTTGGACAAACACTCAAGAATCGAATATCTACAGCCAAAAACTGATGGAAGTCGATCTGAATATTCAATTGACTTCAAGACAAACAAGGGAGATGGAGTGTTGTTCATTTGGTCGCTTTTCGACCAGACAGATTACATTGCATTGTTTTTGAGAAAGGGATTTCTTCACTTTGCATTTGACTCGGGGGCAGGACCAGCTTTCCTTAATTCAACTGTCATGTTTAATGATACTAAATGGCATACAGCCAGTGTGTCAAGGTACGTACTCAATGTATTAATAAATAATGCTCAATTGTTTTTAAATTAAAATTAAATGTATTAGATTTGAACAAAGCGGAGAATTGACAGTAGATGGCGCAACAATCGTTACAGGAATTTCGCCAGGTTCTACAACAGAAGTTAACGCGGGCTCCACAGTTTACGTTGGAGGATTACCAAAAGAAGGATGGCTGCCGAGAATGACTTGGAAAAAGTTGCTAAATGTAGACAGTCCTTTCCAAGGATGTTTGAGAAACTTTATGATTCGTGGAAAAATTCCTCCAGCTTCATCCTTGATTGGAAAACATTCCGTTCAACCATGCAAAGATCAAATGGAAGAGGGCTTCTTCTTTTATCCAAATTCTGGATATTTGAAACTGAGTAATAATAAAGGATTAAAAGCAATATTCAAGTGTAACTTTATTAAATTTTCTTTTCTTTTTTCAGCTGATAAATTTAGAGTGGGTCGTAATATCAAACTTTCCTTGTCCATTAAACCCCGACATCCATCCGGAATCTTGGTTTCAGTTCATGGCGAAAGAGATTTCATGGTTCTTCAAATGATTAATGGAACTGTAAAATTCACAGTCGACTCTGGAAGTGGAATAATCTACTCATCCTACAAAAAAGAGACTTACGATCTATGTGACGGAAATTGGCATACAATTCGAGTGGTCAAATCCAAAAATGTGGTAACTCTGGCACTGGACAATACACACACAAGTCCAGGAATTGGTCAAGCTGGAAAAGGTGCAACAAATACAAATCATCCTCTTTACGTTGGAGGACATCCAAATCCTTCGAGTGTGAGGGGAATTGAGACAAACGACCAATTTGTGGGATGCATGAGAGATTTTATGATTGAGAGCAAACAATTCAAGTTCAATCATGATACCGTTGTTGGAACTGTGGGACTTCACAGTTGTCCAAAGGACTGATAAATCAAATACTGCCAAATAATCATTTACAAATAGACTGTTTTTTCTAGTTTTGTTAAAAAGTTTTTATTGTTGTTTTAATTTCTTGCTTTCTTTCCTATTTATTTGTTAAGGTATATAGTAAAAGGATGCTAAAGATTTTAGCCATACAAGCTACACGAAACTGCCATTTTAGTTATAGTTTTGACTATTAACTATTAATTAATGCAACATTTTTTATCTGGGAATAAATTGTCCTAAATTTTATTGAAAGTGATGTATAAAACCTGTATTTACCAACATGACACAGACCCTGGCTTGTTTAAAGTTTGAATTTGCATAAATACTTTTCAAATTTAATTTAAGCTACTCCGAGCTCTCATGGTTTATATAGGTGACATTAAATAAGTACTTTTGCATATTATAGTGAAAATTGATCCATTACTGCTTACTTGCTGAAAGTGAAGGTAATAGGCCGATAATATTACATATTTACTCTGTACATGTACTTCAGATAAAAATGCTTAGCCATCCAATGGTAGGTTTTCATGCATATTTAGATGCTTAATGTGAAGCCAATTTCAGGAATAATTTCAGGAATAATATAACAAACAGATTAATTTACGATATTTGCCCGATAAAACAAAGAATTTTAGTTTACTGGTTTATACAAAGCCAAAGAAGGTTAGTATATTTTGTTTCATTTTATATTTCCAAATACTTTGAGGTTATTGCATAGTTTTTATTCAAATTTTCTTTTAGCTGATAAAATCCACCAAATAGTAAACACTTTAATAAACAATCAAGTTTGGCAATTTAATAATGCTTTAGATAAATTACAAAGCTCAAAATATGCAATCTTTCTAATAATCCAAGTAATTAAATTGATTTCTTCGTCTATTTATCGATAATGAGTAAATTAAATATCCAATATAGAGAAGTAATTAAGCGGATTAGCTCTTCTATCCAGATATTGACTTCAACCAAAAGCGACACAATGTTCTCCAAATATTTTTTGAAACCTATGAAGCTTCACTCAAAAATTGGAAATTGTTTTGGAGGCTTCCCTTACATATTTGATAATGGACAGTTGGCAAATTCAAGATTAAAACTCTGGAAGCTGAGAACACAAATGATTTGCTACACGCTCAATTTTGTAATTCTGGTGTTAAATACAACATTTACCAGCTTTTCAATTGCAGATAAAATTCAAGCAACAAGTTTTATCATCATGTACGCCATCGCTCTTTTTCTTAGTTTAAGGTGGAACCCAAGGGAAAAATCGGATGATTCTCAATTCATCAACTGTCTCATGGACAATGAATTAAAATTCTGTCCAGCAGGTATTCAAACATTTTATTTATAAATCTATCTCTCATCCTTTTAGTTTTTTAGTTGAGTGGGAGTATTAAATTATCTTGATTGGATAAGTTTACCTCACATTTATTAATCAATTACAATAAAATTGCTTCAATTAAACTGTTTTTGCTGAAAGCATAGCAACATTTATGTATTTATCTAATATGAATAAGTCAACACTTAATTAAAAATTAATTTGGTTGTTCTCTAATTACAGAGATGCTATCTTCAAAAAAGAAACTTCACATCAGAGGATTGCAACTGACGCTGTACGTATTTGCTGCATCTTGTGCATTGGTCCCCGTGGCGGCATATTTGCTTGTCCTATACAATTCTTGTCTGCCTCCATTTGCAACTTCTCTCGTCTTACGTCTAACCATCGGAAGCTGTCAACCTGATCCCCTCTGGTCAAATGCATTCTATTTAAAATACATGTTCATCAAAATTGGCTCTATTCTGGTAGAATTCATTATATTCGGCAGAATTCTTTCCGCGGGAGAATTCATTGGAGCGTACTTTGTGATATCTGGCCCATTCTATTTGTGGATATTCCTAGACGTTTGGAGAAAAAAGGCAAATGAGCTTAAAAGCTGGCTACAAGAGTATGCGACTTTGCAAATAATTGCTGCACAAATGAATTCTGCAATTAGTGGCGTATGGCTACCAATTTACGTCTCGCTGATGCCAACTTTGGAACTGTTTTCATTCTTTGTTTGCATTAGTCTGCGACAACAAATTCCATGGCCAAACTTTGGGATATTTCCTTTGATTGGTTTAGATGCTTGTCTGGCTTCGTTCGCGGGTGTAACGGCAGCATCATATGTATTCAGCTGCTCTTTTAGAGGCTTAGATACGGGAAAAATGAATTACTTGATGGAAGATCAAAGTACGAAAAATTTGAAATTGATAAAACGAGAGCTACTAGCCCGACCTCCAATAAAAGTCAGATTTGGGACAAATCATGTGGATAAACTGACACCGCTAATAATTCAAAATTTTTGCTTGTGTCAGACAGCGTCTTTAGTTCTGTTGGCCGGGAGGATTCAAATACAATAGGTATTAATATAGTTTATAGAGTAAGCATAAAGTAAGTATTATCGCATAAGGAATAAGTAAATAGTTAAAATAGTATTGAAAATTATCGTGTAAAGAGATTTTATGTATAAGAGAAAGAACAAATAAACTTCTAACTAAATAAATGTTATTCATAAATAATTTTGTTAAACATTTGTGTAAACTTCTTAAAGGTTCTCTGAAAAAATATCTGGAGTAGTGATTTTGACAAAATAGCGAGCGATATTATAACAAAAAATATTAAATATAGATTCGTTTATTTAAAAAAAATCGTTCGTTTTTTTAATAATAGCTTGATAATTCTTTGACATTTTTTTTCGTCTTACTAAGAAACCAGTTGCAAATGTACAATCCCCATTTTCTCATATGTCATAGTTCTTCTGCAAATTGCAAACTCTTATTGATTCATAATATTTTAGAATGTTTGCCTTTTTGGTTTTATTTTATTTGCGTTAAATTTCGACGCATTTACTAACAATTTTTAGCATATGATTTTTACCTTGTTACTTATATAAGATTCAAAGGAATTTTTAAAATTTTCAACCCTTAATAGTTATACATATTACATATTATGTATTTTATGAGATAAGATTAAATCATTGTAACGGTGGGTATTTAATGCGTTGCTGCTTTATTCTGCATTTAGTTAACAGAGCAAACTTCCACCAAATCCTCAAATATTCATATAAATTATTTTATAACTACTTGTTTAAAAAGTTATTTGATTAAATGACTAAATAAAATAGATATTTATAATTAATCATACAACACGTTTAATAAATTGAACAAATGGAGAATTTTTCTTGACAATATTCTCAACAATTGTGTAATGGTCATCTCTTTCTAATTGCTGAAGTTTAACGTTGCAAAAATATTTTCTTAGCAATTTGTGGTAATCTTTACTTTGTCTTTTAAATTCATCTGAATCCCATTCTCCAAACATGATTAATATTTTCAGTTGCCGATTCTTAAATTCTTTGCGTAAATTACGAATTCTTAGCGGACTGGACTCGTCAGCAGTGCGTCTTAAAATAAAAATTATAAAATGTAGAAATTGAGATATCAACGTGGAACAGGACTCACTGCGTCAATCCAAGAAGTTTGTTTACAGACGTTTTTGTCAATGGGCGAAGATCAAATACTCCAGAGACCAACAACAAAGCCTTTATTTGTTTGCTTATTTTTGCTGAATAAATGTTTGAGTGTAAAATCATTGCACTCAGCTCGGCTCCCGCAGAATGGCCAATAATATTAGGAAATATTTTCTATTATTTAAATCAGATGCATTTATAATTTATAAAAAAAATAATTACCTCCCAAAACAAGCTTTGACTTGGGATAAGATTTTACAATTTGGTCCAATGCTGAAGCCACTTCTTGTAGAATCTCTTCAACGGTTGCTGTGGAAATGTCATATTTAGCTATAAAATTACTAATCACATAATCCTACCATTTGGCGCCAATGTATATTCCAGCACAATATTTCTAACTTTTTTGCTGTATAAAAATACGGACGGTCCAGCTTCCGTTTCCTTGCTTCCTTCTGTTCAACATTAGTTAAATATAAGTGATGGAAATTATTGCCGTTTTATGTACTTTGCCAAAAGCCTCCATGTATCCAGACTACGGTTGTCGAATTTGATGGCAAATCCGTCCCATACACATCATATACTTGTTCTTTTCTTGGGCCATACGGAACATTTAAACGATTTGGAACATGATCTCGAGCATATTGCGTAGCTATTATTAAAATTTCAACAATTTAAAAAATACAAAACAAAGGGGGTGCCCACTAACCGTTAGTTCCTGCTTGAATATATTCATCAATGACTTGCTCTGGCGTTTTATTGGGATTCCAAATTTGAGTGTCATATTGCCTTTCCAGCTCTTCTGGACTGTATTTCTCCCATTCTGAAAATAATCTGTCTTAAATATTTGATTCTAATTTTTATAAAATGAAAACATAATTACCTTCCTCGTTTTTGGCTTTGGTAAAGGGCAATGTAAAAGTTAAGGCAAAATACAAAACGATTTTCAAGATCATGACTAATGTCTAAGTGATTGAATAATGTTCCATATATAAATACGAATAACAAATTGTTTTATTATAACATGTGCTATTAAATATATATTTGCTGATCGCAAATAACAACTTTGCAGATCATTACAAAAATCGTTATTTGAGAAAATTTATTACTTATGGATAAATGTTGCATGTCATTTTAATTCTTGCTAAAATCATTGAACTTGAAACCTTGAAATGCTTACATTAGATATTTTGCGAACATTTGTCATCTTTGTACCTGTTCATAAACCACTTCAATTCTGGATAAAATTAATAATTTTACTTTGGATGATTTATTGGCAATTTGAAATCCTTTTCGCATTAATAAAAAGTTCTAGGAAGTCACATAAGCAACTACAAAAATTACCAGATACCAATCAATATTACGTCCATAATACATAACTGGGCACTTAATTCAATGAATCCTGCCACAGAAATGTGCATTGTTTGGGAATTTTATCCGTTTACCGTGAATTGCCAATATGTAAAACATGCCGTTTTGTAAATTATTATATTAATTTCATCATTTTATTCATTGTTTTATCCTAAACAATATCATGAACAAGATGATAAGAATTAATGACGCCCAAATTTCTCCAAAGTTACCTCACTTACTGGCTAAAGCTTTACAACATTTATCAATTAATGGAACTACTTGCGTATTATGCATTTCTGGGATGAATAATTTGGAAACAATGCGGCATTGGGGAGATAAAAGAGATAATTTTTTCTTGATAAGGTAATGCATACGGGATGAGTTTGCATTTAATCCTCAGAATTCAATTTGTTAACTTTCCGATCCCAATAAAATGTTAAAATCAAATATATTATTGGCCGTACTGGGCCTTATTTTTCTATTAGAAAATGGAGTTGCCCAGTCCCCGCTGCAATATGAAGCCACAAGGGCTTCTAGGCCAAGAAACTTTCAACGCTCAAAAGCTGACAGCATTCACAGTTTTGGAGAAATTAGCCCAAAATATAAGCTCAATGACACGTACATTCCAGAAAGTTACAAATTGGAACTTGTAGTTTACATGGAAGATGACGAACTTATAGAAGGTGCTATTCAGTATGATGTGCCTGGAACTGTCGACATAAATTTTAAAGTGGGAGTGGATTCAACCGATGAAATTATTCTTCATGTCAATCCATATTTTCTCAGAGTGGACAACAGTAGCATAATGGTAATTTTTAGAATGCTCTAATTATGATAATTTACATATACACGTATATATTCTTAGGTCGCAAATCTCAATCCTATTTCTGCGCCCATCGGAGTGAATGAAATTATCCTTTCTGGAGATGATATGCACTTTTTTACCGTTAAATTGAACGAGTCTTTAAACAATGTTGACAGCTACCAAATCCATCTTGGATTCACGTCCAGGGTAAACAATGAGAGTTTGGATGGCCTCTATTTGACCAGCTACACTGATGCAGACGGCGTTTTTAGGTTTTTGTTAATTAGAGGAAATATGCATGTAGCCAATTTAAACAATCATTAATTCTTTTCTATTTATATTTTGCACAGACGAGCTGCAGTGACCCAAATGCAAGCATATCATGCCCGCCAGTTGTTTCCATGTTTCGATGAACCAGGGCTTAAGGCAACGTTTGATTTGAGCGTCATACATAAAAATAATTATACAGCATTGGGAAATGGACATATGCTCAGCAGCGATAGTTTAGTAAATCCACCATGGGATGGAATGTACACAATGACAACTTTTGCTCAAACTGTTCCCATGTCAACTTACCTCTTCGCCATGGTCGTCTCAAACTTTGGTCATGTGCAAGCACCTGATGGGCTTTTCGGTAAAACTGTGAGGGTAAGTTGAGATTGCACAATAAGCACCACGCAACAAAATAAATCTATAATAATTAATAATCTATTCTGATAGACTTATGCCCCAACAAACGTAATTGCCAAAGGTGGCGGAACTTATTCGGCAGAAATTGCTGCAAAATTGTTGGCATTCTTTGACTCTTATTTTGCAACTGAATATCCACTTGAGAAAATGGATTCTGTTCATGCTCCAGACTTTAGTGCAGGTTAGAGGACTTGTCTATTTTATCAATTTATCACATTAGAAAAAAATGTTTATTTAAACAGGGGCTATGGAAAACTGGGGGTTGAACGTGTACAGGTATGCATTGTTTTGATTTATATTTACTCAAAATATGAAATAATTTCATGGAAATGTTTAAAGGGAAAATTATCTTATTTACTATCCTGAGGAGCATACTGAAGCGTATAGGAACTTGCTAACTGTAAGTTTTACTACTTTGAAATAACAGTTTTTAATTGTTCCCTGTTGAAATTTTTAGAGCGTGGTCAGCCATGAATTAGGTGAGTCATATTTTTTTACACTTACAATTTTAAGGACAATTTGTTATAAAATGTTGTTTTTTTTTTAAAAAAAAACAGCTCATCAAAATTTTGGAAATAGAGTTACTTGCAAATTCTGGGATGAACTTTGGTATTTTTTTGAAAACATGATTTGAAATTTATCATATATGATTTTTCATTCATTTTATTATGACACAGGTTAAACGAAGGTTTCGCTACATATGTCTCTTATCTTGGGGTCGACGGCATTTTACCCGAATTCCGTCAAAGGGAGTGGATTCTTAATGACGCCTTCCAATATTCGATGCTTGTAGACGTTTCTTCTGCCTCCCATCCAATTATAAATGATGCCGTGACTCCGGAAGAAGTTGATAGTTATTTCACAGGGATCACTTATGAAAAGGGAGGTTCTGTAAACAGAATGACTGAAGCCTTTCTTAATGAATCTACCTACCAAAAGGGACTTCGCAATTACTTGAGAAACTTGAATTATCAAGGTGTGGTTTCCAAAAATCTTTTCGACAATCTTGATGCTGCTGCCAGAGAGGATAACAGGTTACCTGCCGGGCTTACGGTGAATGCCATTTTGGAATCTTGGACAGGCCAGAAATCTCACCCTTTAGTAAGAGTCAGTGTGGCCAACCAAAATTCCGTTTACATTTCTCAGGTATTAAAATATTTATATGAAAAAGCATTTAAACAATCGATTTTTAATTTAAAATATGCAAAAAAGGAACGTTATGCTGATCCTGATTCCGTTTCTCTTTGGTATGTCCCCGTGACCATTGTGACTCAAGATAAGCCCACATTAGAAAATCACATTCCACAACTTTGGCTTGAAGAAAATGTCCCAATTAATGTGCATGATCATGACACTTCAAAATGGATTATGATCAATCAGGATGCTACGGGATATTACAGGACGCTTTATGATGCGGAACTTACAAAGCTAATTATTGATCAATTGAATAGAGATGCCAATGTAATCACCCCGTTGAGCAGAAGTCAGCTTTTAGATGATTATTTTAATTTGGCATATTTAGGTAAGCAGAATTTGATAATGTTTTTTAAAAGTTTAATTATAATAAAACGTGTTTACAAGGTCACGTTGATATTTCAACTGCTATGGAGCTAACCAAATATTTAGACCAAGAAGAACATTTCACGGTTTGGGAAGTTGTCTTTGTTCAACTGAGGAAAATTTATGTGTTGCTGCAAAACGATGACGACTTTGAAAAATTCAAGGTAATAAAAGAGTTATAATTTAAAAGAAAGTAAAGATGTTATGAAATCAATTTTTTAGAACTATCTGCTTCCCAAAGTGATGACAGCTTTAAACAAAGTAGGAGTCGAACAAACTAACGAGCATAAATATGCTCAAGGTATTTATCGCTCAAAACTAATGGACTGGGCTTGCGCTCTCGGAGACATGACAAACGAATGCATTCATTACGCCCATCAACTTCATTCTGAGTGGGAATCTAATTTGACCGTGATCCCCATCTCTGCGGACATCCAAGCCACTGTTTTCTGCGCCATTGTGTCGACGGGAGGTGATAGCGGATTCAACTTCATTCTCAACCGATTTAAAAGTGCAGAGGGAAGCTATACAAGAACTCCACTTTTAAATGCTCTCGCCTGTCCACGAGATGCCGCCAATTTGCAAAAGTAAACAATTTAGAAAACATAATATTTTTTTATCTAATAAAACGTTTTTATAGGGCCCTAGATTTAACTTTGATGAACCAAACTGAGTCAGGTCTCACTGTAGCTGAGTCTATTGCTTTGGTTCAGCGTGTTACAATCAATGTCAAAGGGCGAGGATTGGTCATCGATTTTTTGAAAACAAATTTAGCTCGCATTATCCAAAAATTTGAAAGCGAGGGACTAAAGAGCATAATGAGAACTGTGGGTCTTTATTTATCCACTCAAGATCAATTGGATGAGGTCTGGTTTAAGTAGTAAGCCTGCAATTTAAACAAAAAAAACTAATATGTCAAATTTTTCAGGTTTTTAAATTTGTGGCCGATCATTTGAGAGAGTTGGAAGTGATTCAAACGGATGTTAATACTAATTTGAATCAAGTTCGGAAAAATATTTTGTGGCATGATAATTTTGGACGGAAGGTTTTGGATTTCATGGCTCAAAATTCAAATGGTGGTGAGGAAGGAAACGGAGCAGAAGTTTTGAAAATATCGCTTGGAATTTTAGTTTTAACTTTCTTGATGACAGTGCAAAGCTTGTTTTAATTTAAACTTGTGAAAAATTTCATTTTATTTTATTAAAAGAACTTTAAGAATTTATATTGTTTGTCAAATTGTCTCGCAAACAAACAGATTACAAAACAAATAGCAACACTCTTCATACTTTACAATGTTTATAATTATCAAGCTTGTGCGGTTGACAAACTTTTTTTATCACCATGAGATACGTGCACGATTTAAAAAAATATTTTTTTAATTTTACAAAATGAACTTCAGGACCATAAAATTACAATTGCATAGCAACAAAATTTCAATTAATAAAGTCCATCAATTATTTGTTTTCATTAAACGACTCACACTGAAGAGATACATTTATACGACGCAGATATTGTCACAATCTATACTTAAAAAGATTAAACATGAGTTGTTTTTCTGGTCATCGAATATTTAAGATTATCTATATATTATTATTTCCCCACAAACAAACATAATAAGTATAAGTATATTCATTTTAACAGGCTCAAACCATTAGCTTTGAACACTCCTTACTTTGTATAGCATCCAAAAATTAATTAGTTATCTTTGCCTGACACTCTGTAATGAAACTATGCTCTTACTTTCAGTAATCGCATTGAGCTCCCAGAGTTAACTTACCAAAGAAATATGCCACCAAATCCTGCTAATAAACAATCGCCTTTAAACAAGGCATCTAAGATTTTCCCAAATGTTCCAAAGCCCGACTACTCTTTCAAGAAAAGCTTACATTTGAGCGAAGAAGAGCGTTCTGCCCTCTTCTCTTATTTTGTTACTGAAGGATCAGTAACTGAGGGACATACAGATGACTTTCCCAAACCTTCTGAAATTCCTTGGGCCAATCCCGAACTGTTAAAAAAAGGGAGGGATTTTGTGTATAATAATTATGCACTGGTTCTTCTTCTGGCAATGGTAGGTGATACTGTGGGATTTGTCGCCAAGCAAATTGCTTCCACGGTATTCAAAGCTTTTTACCCTCAAAATACTTGTGGGATGAGGTTTCTTTCAACATTCAATACCACGCTAAATTCATGGTTACTTTCTGAGGACTTTGGTTTTGAAAATGAAGCAATTTCAATGTAAGATATGAAATCTTACATTTTTGTATGCGAGTCTTAATTTAAATAACCTGCTTCCAATACAAATATATAAAAAGGTTCATTAAGGACACTCGACGAGTTCGAAATCTGCATAAATTCATGGGCCGTCCAAAAGTGAAGCCAGTTGTTCCTCCCCCTGAACTTGACCTCCAAAAATATTCAGAGTTGGTAAAAATCATTAAACACGATTTGAGGGATGTTGACACATCCGAATTTTCTCCGAAACTTTATTCTTGGGAGCCGGAAATGTACTTTACTCAAATGGACGTGGCTTTAGTCCAATTCGGTATGTATGCAGCATTTCTTGCCACTCCGAAACAGGCAGGCTATCATGGACCTAATTATGACCAAAGCGAAGAGATGAGAGGATATTTGCATATTTGGGCTGTCATAGCAAAAATGCTTGGGTTGCAGGTAAAAAAATATTTTTTGCAACTGTAAATGTATAATTTATTTAAAATTTTATTTTTAATAAATAGGATCGGTTTAATCTTGCCCTTTATCCTGACCCTGAGCTTTATCGCAGAATCTTAACTCAACTGGGTCTAGGAGCATTGAAAAATTTGGACGAGGCCGTACTGTTTTCAATGGAAAAGATGGTTGACGGAATTTTCCAGTTCACGATGCCTGGAATGGTAACTTACAAGTCGCTTATAATGACAAGGTTTGTTACTACCATAAAACAATTAAATATATAATGATACCTTATGCAATAATTGTTGAATTTAAACTTACCCCATTTCTCAAGTGCTCAGGCAGCAGGGGCTGGAAAAATGGAAGGATTGTGGAGAAGTATGGATTGGCATGACAAATTTAGTTTTTACGGCTTTAAAGTTACAAGCTACCTTCAGAGATTTAAATTGGTTCGAATGCTCAATAATTTATTTGCTAGAACTACTCTTAACTTGTATGTCAAACTGTATTTGAAGCGTAAATAAATGCAGTTTTAAGCTGCAGTTTATAAATTTATAAATTTGCACTTTTATTTAAGAAATCTGAATAAGAAAATGAAAATTCTAACTAGAAATCGAATGCTGTTAAACAACATTTTCAAATTGTGTATTTTTTGTACATTTCAGATTTAATGAACCGTGAATATTTTTTTAATCTGAATTAACCCTTGAAAAATTTCCATGACAAGCATCGACTACTTCAACATTGTACTTAATTTGCAGGTCATCGATATGAAGTTCAAAATTGATCATTTTAGAAACAGAGATAATAATAATCTGCATTGTAACCCGATAGCTCATGAAATTAAATTTATATTGTGCCTAAATGATTGATACATAGATAATACAGACTCGATATTAATGGACAACGCAAAAAGTGCATATTACACCATAATAAAATTGTTTTTAACAAAAGTTCATTCTCTCATAGAATAAACAAACTACTTATAAAGATAATCAAACCTGAATTTTGCTGACTAAAGAATAAATACTTTATAAAAGTATGTCAACAAATTTTATCGTTGATATAATTGAACGATTTTTTTCAACTAAATTCGATCAATACATATGAATGGTCCCTAGGTTGTATGTAATAATTGATGGAAGAAATAACTGATTAATCAGTTTTGTTAGAAAATTGGCAGAGTGGTTGCAAATAGATCACAGAACAGACATTATAAGTTGCAATTTTGATCAAGGAAGAAAAATGTCACCAAACCCTTTAAAAATTGCTAGTAAACAAAAGTTTGTCAAGGCATCCAAGGCAACCATCTCAAATGTTCCAAAACCCGACTATTCCTTCAAGAAAAGCTTGAATTTGAGTGAAAGAGAGCGTTCTGCTCTTTTCTCCTATTTTGTTAGCGAAGGGTCAATGATCGACGGACACACAGATGAATTTCTAACCCCTTCCGAAATCCCTTGGGTTAATCCTGAACTGCTAAAGAAGGGAAGGGACTTTGTTTACAAAAATTACGGATTGGTCCTTCTTCTTGGACTAATGGCTAATACTGTGGGATTTGTAGCAAAGCAAATTGCTTCTACGGTATTCAAGGCTTTTTATCCCCAAAATACTTGTGGAGCAAGATTTCTGTCCACTTTTAATACCACGTTTAATTCATGGCTGCTTTCTGAAGATTTCGGATTAAAAAATGAAACAACATCAATGTAAGCAACAAAGTTTTCTTTTGTCAATTTATCAATACGTACAGTTATTGAAATATTAAAGATTCCTTAAGGACACTAAACGAGTTCGAAACCTGCACAAGTTTATGGCGCGACCAAGAGTAAAACCTGTGATTCCTCCTCCCGACCTTAACCTTCAAAAATATTCAAAATTGGTCAAGGCAATTAAATACGATTTGAAAAATATCGATACATTTCAATTCCCTCACAGTCATTTTACTTGGCGACCTGAAATATCTTTTACTCAACTGGATGTAGTTTTGGTCCAATTTGGAATGTATGCAGCATTTCTCGCAAATCCAAAAGAAATGGGTTATTATGGACCTAATTATGATGAAAGTGAAGAGATGAGAGGATATTTACATATTTGGGCTATCGTCGCAAAAATGCTTGGATTACAGGTGAATATTGAAAATTGAATTAATCATTTTTATGTACAATCCCTGCTTAAATCTGCTAAATTCCCTAGGATCGGTTTAATCTTGCACTTTATCCTGATCCTGAGTTGTATCGCAAAATTTTAATTCAGTTAGGTCTTGGAGCGTTGAAAAATTTGGACGAAGCTGTGCTGTTTTCCATGGAAAAGGTGGTAGAAGGAATTCATAAGACTACAATGCCTGGAATGATAACTTACAAATCTCTCATCATTACAACTGCTGAGGGAATGGGGGCTAGAGAAATGAACGAATTGTGGAAAAACATGGACTGGCATGATAAATATTCTTATTACTGCTTCAAAATTGTAAGATATCTTAGAAGATTTGAGCTATTTCAAAAATTCAACAATTTTCTGGTGAGAGCTTCTGCTGACTTGTATGTCAAATTCTATTTGAAACGAAAATGAATAACATGAAGCAAATCTGTTTTATTAAGCACATTTATAACTATTAATATATTTTAAAAACAAAACTACACATACTTTAAAACAAGCCATTCTCTAGGATAATATAGCACGGAATAAATTAAGCGATTCAGTTTTGTCACTTTGGGTCCATATTCAAAATTATTGATAGCTTTTTGAGGATAATATGGAGCAATAACCAATTTCTTTGGATTTTCGTTCAAATATGCTGCCCACCAACTAAATGAGCTATCTGAAATTATATTATGAGAACATTTACGCATTAAATAAAATTCTTGTAAGCTCGTTAACTTGTTGGGGTCAGAAATAAAACGGAAATTTGCTTTATCAGTTTTTATTAATGAGACATTTCCAAGTTCTTGCTTCACAAATTCTATACTGTCAGAAAATATATAAAACTTTAAATTTTCTTTTGGAAAAAGTTGAACGAGCATTTTTACAGCACTAACATAAAATGAGATTGGCACAAGTCTCAAAGGTTCTTTAAAATAGTCCCCTCTTCTTATATGAATTGATACTGAACATGAACTTGCAATCTGTTTCATCAACTTTTGAAATGTTTCGTTTTGTTTGTCTTCTTGGTCCAAATTTTGCTGAAATAGTTGCAAAATTTCTGTCTCATAATCCCTAAAGTATTCTTGAGATTGGCAATACGAGTGTGAAGTAAGAAATTTTCCATTAGCATAATCAATATTTTCCCAATTAAGTAAAAGTTCCAATTCAGAAACATGTTTTACATTTGAACTGTCAAGTTTCACTTTATCTAAAAACAAAGATTTATACGTTATGTTAAAGTTGTTGGGCAAACCAAGGCCCCTAAAGGATACGTTTTTAAAATCCAATTTGTCCGGTTGCGGAAGTTTTTGAAGCCTTGGGAGATACAGCGGCATTTTCAGACGTCTTGACAATGCATAAGCGCACGCATAGCGAAATAATTGGTTTCCTAAGCCTCCACGTGTGGCAATTACCACGCCGGGTGAAATTAAATTTGAACTCTTGCTATCTGTAATTTAGAATAAAAATTATTTCAAAATTTAATGTAAGTAAAATAATATTAAAAAGAACTCACTTATTTGGGGTTTTATTCCTTCATTCAAATAATTTGTTGGCATCGTGGTATTTTTTAATTGTGAAAATTGTTCTGCCCAACTTTTTGTGTCCCCACTCTGCCCCACCCATCGGAGTGCAAGAAATATAAAGAAAACACCGCAAAATGTAATGGTAATTACTTGAAATGAGCAAGAAAATATTTTACGGGATGACATTACCCCTCTCTGTCTGATATGTAAATGTGTTTAGATCAAGATCATTAAGCTACTCAACTTGCGTTCGATGAAGCCGAACTTTGAATTCAAATAAAGGCAATGTTCATATACCTAGTGGTTTTTTGTTCACTAAATTTTTACTACGCAACTTTGAAAATTTGTATACATTTTAAACCGTTTCCTTGTATTGTGAACAGAAAACCACTCTGTATATGGACACTTTTTGAATTATGTCTCTTTAAATGCTCCACTTTACTTGAAAAATCAACGTATGTATAAAATGACTTTCTGCATCACTGACTTTACACTGCATTCGAAATGTATTTAATTGCGTTAAACTCTTTGGCATTCTTATTTTTTGTAACTGCTTAAAATGCACAGTTGACAGTAATAGTAAGAAAAAACTGTTCTTCTTTTGTTTTAGGTTTCTCTTGTTTCATTTCGTATTAAGTTAAATATAAAAGGATAAACTCAAATTCAATTGCTATTTAGTTGGGATACAAAATGAAATGTAAATTAATGTAGAATTAGTATCCAGGATTAACAGAAATAAATCAAACGCCATAAAATAAATCATTTCTATGTCCTGACAATAGAATTTAAATGCATTCAAATTTCTATGAGGTTTTTTTTCTTGGCAATTTATCAGTGATTTTCTCCAAAACGTGTTTTTTTTACCAAAGAAAGGAATTAAAGTAGGTTGGGGAGAAATTAACGGGGATTCTCCTTTTGTATCTTATGATGACAACGCGAAACCAATTTTTAATAGTGATCATTTTAAGTTTTCTCCGAGTTTTCTTGATAATGCACAATTACAACATAAAAAATTCAAATTTCTTTTAACAAATAGATCATTTCTACTTTGCATTTGTACAAGTCTGGAGTTTTATAACTGCATCTTGTTTCTCGAGAAAACATTTTTTGCAACTAACTACTTCCAGGAATTGTAGACAAATAAAAGAGAAATCATATTTCCAAGTATTATTGAAAACATTTTGTTATAAATCAGGCCTGCATTGAATACATATCGGCAATCCAGATTTAGATGCCATACGGACACAAGTAAGAAGTTTCAAAAAAAATATAATTTTGTAATTTTATATAAATATTGACTTAAAATTGAAATTTATTAAATGTTTTTTTTTTAAACTTTTACTATAAAGTATTAAATTTCTAAAGAACAGTGAATTTGTAAAACAATTTTACTTTTATATATATTCATACTATTTTATTCTCACAAAGAGTATGGTCGCAAATTGCAATAGGAGACTCTGTCTGAAAGTGAAATGTCTAACAAGGAAAGTTTGAACGAAGTTGGAACAAATATTTTTTCCCTACACGTTTGTATCTGTTAAACCAGTTATGCAGTTCTGGTAATATTGTACGAAATAAGGTACAAATCCGCAATAAAAAATTTGTAGCTCTTAAGATATGAAAAATTCTATACATTAAGATTAACAAGACTGAAAGAATATTTTAAACACCGTACTTATAAAATTTGAATAGAACACATATGTGACGGATATTTGTTGAATTTGCTGACCACTTTACAGTTTTAGACCGCTGACGTTGTTATAAATAATACAGATATGAGTGTTGCCATGTTTGTTATGGCCAAATTTGGTCTTGTTTGAAATTTTCTTTCGAATTAGACGGCCCTCCATTTCAATAATTGCGCTTTTCTTCATTTTTTTACGTTAGACACGTGAAACTTGACTTACGTGATATATTTTTAAATCTCATTCCAAAATTTAAGTTTTTTCACAAACCCGTCTCTTTGTCTATATGACGATATGGATTTTCAATAACAATCTTTCTTTTATCTAAAAGACATATGCAAAGTTTCCTTCAATTATTATCCCTTTTTCAAAAGTTTTCATGCCGACGGAAAAAGTGTTCATTTAATGTATTTAGCTCAACAGTATTTATTATAATAATTTTTCTGTAGTAATAGGTATTTTTTAATTTGCATGCAAAGTGCAATGACATCACACCATTTTCTATAACCTTTATTTAATCGACTAGCATAAAAATTCATTTTCATTTTTCAAGTTTTTAAACTACAACAAACGGAACATATCAACTACGTGTTAAGCTGTGAGAAATCACAGATAACGTCAGGTGTTGGTGCAGTTGGTGCAGTTCGACACAATGTAGTTGAACAATGTACCGCATTAGCTGGGCAAGTTTCACATGCCTCTAATAGACAAACATTGGCAGCTTCTGGGGGAATTGTAGTGTCACGTGATAAACAAAACGGTCGCCCATTAGGATTGGCATAACAGAACGTGGCTGTTGGACACGAATACCGGCAACAATTTTGACTTCTGCAGGCTGTACTGCAAAATGTTGTGCCTGTTGTCTGAGGAGCCTTCCGTGAACCATTTAGAGAAAAAAGTGTAATATTCGCCTCTACAATTTGGAATATTTTTCAATTATGTATACAGTTTTAATTTTACCATTAAGAATAATAATCTAATTACCGCGATTTGCTGAGGCTTCTAATAGCTAAAAAAAGATAAACAAAATTATATAAAACAAAAACAGGGCAAAATTTGATGCTAATGTACCTGTCCTGCAATAGCAAAAAACAGAAAAATTGACAACTTCATTTTTTAATATTCAGCAATTTGTAATATTGCAGTTGAAAATTTAAATTCTCTTTATATATGCGAGTAAAAAGTGAAGCAGGTATGAAAATACCTGCTTCAACAGAAATTGAAATTGGAGCAACAGAAAAAGCAAATAGAGTTACCAAATTTTCAGATCCAAAATCTGCGCCCTTCTTTTTGACAAATATTATAAAAGACAACCAAAACAGATGCTCTATTTAGAATATGGGGTTGTATATAAGGGCAAATCTTACTAGGAAATGGGTTTATTGAACTCTTTGAAATTTGTCTGAATACTTTTTTAAAAGTTTTACTCAAAGAAATTTGCATAATGAAAATGTCGTTTTCAAAAATTATCGCTGTATGTATTCTATTCAGTCTTATACAAATTGAAAGCTCAAATGTAAGAGATTTTTTATACCCATTTTGAAATTATGGAGTAATTACAAATTTTCCTCTGCAGGGTTCTATGGTCTTGTTAGCAAATGGAACAAGAGTCCCAAGACGTGGTAAGTTTGGAAAAATTTACCATTAATAGTTTTTCAAGCTTAAAATTAAATGGTCGCTTTTCAGGTTTCTGGCTAAATTTGCCAAATTTAGGAACTTCAACAACCTGTAGATCTTGCTTCGACGATACATGTTGCCGGTATTTAATGTTACTTGTTGCTAGTATATAAGTAATTGTATTTAATTGTATCTGTTGTAGTCACACATGTCCAAGTGTAGGGTTTACATGTCTCAGTGAAGGAGGGCGACCTGGAGCATGTTTTGACCAAGCTAGTACTAGTGGCGGTTCAATACAAGGCATCAAATGCATAGAACCCGAATGTGTTGGCTGCACCCAACTAAGTTGCGCCGCAACTACAAGAGTGTGTAATCGAGGAACGGATATTGTTTGTGCATATAATTTGTAGCTTCTGTACAATTAAAATATTTCATTTAACATTATATATATTTATATATTTTAATAAGAATAATAAACCAAAATTTTCTTCAAGCTTTGCAAACATCATGCGTTTTATATATTTACCATGCAAATTCTAAGCTTATGCACCAATATCCTTAATACTTATGTGCCGAATGGATAGAGTCTAGAGTCTATCCGATATATTTATAATCAACTACGATAATTTATAGTAGCTCAACTATGCATACAATCTATAGAATTTAAAATTAGTTTATGAATTTATTCAAAAATATTTCGCTGAAACCTTGTTCAAATATATAAAATGTTTTCATTTTCCCTAATTGCAACACATACACCAAAAACAGATTATGCTTTTCTTTTAAAAACCATGATTGTGTTTTTGAACCATCCCATTGTGGCATCTGTTCTGAGTTTTGTTTCTTCTTCGGGCTTTGAATCATATCCAAGTTTTTCAAATGCTTGTTTAATGTAAGAGTTATTTCTGTTATTGACGTGACTTGTTCCTCCTTGACCCTGAGGTTTCAGAAAAAAATATAATTAAATTAAATTTTCCCACCCAATATTTAATATTTTATTGTTTCACCTCTATTGCCCAACTAAGTACTATTCCATGAATATTTCCCTTGTCCAAGTTTGAAATAAAGTTTGTCTCAAATTGCCCTGGTATATGCTCTCCAACTTCCAAAGACATTACCCAATCGTGTCGGGATAAATCTAAAGATTTACTCAGGTCAAGAATACCGCATCTTCCTTCTGATAAATCTTGTGTCGAAGGATTTCCATCGTAACACGTGACAAAGAATCCACTTTCCCTAAATAGTTTTGTATATTTTCCTTCCCCTGCACCTAGCTCCAAGATTGTATTTGCTCCCACGGATTTAAAAAATCGAACTAGAGATGCAGCAAGTGTTTGGTCGAAGACATGACGTTTGGAAGCCCCTTTACCTCCTTCCCAGAAACCGTTTTGATTCACACCGAAGCGTTCGCTGTCATCAACTGTTGTTAAAGTGGGAGCCTCATTAACAATTATCTCAGAAGAGATATTTTCTGCTTCATAATTACTTGCATGTATCCACTGATTTAAGAAAAATATCAAATTATCTGATGAAATTGTCAATTTATGTATGTATGCCCGTTTGCCTTACCCACAAAACAACTACAATTGCAATAATTGTGGCGGATTTAATTAAAAATGTACCCGGTGGCATCACCAAACCGTTGGAATTTGGTGGATTTCTCATTTTATTTATTAAAACAAAAGCTTATAACTTTTTGTATCAAATAACTAGCGTTAGTAGAATAAATCGCATTCATTTCTTTGTACGCATCCGGATTTCCAAAACTTGTTCAAACGAGAAATCACATATTTGCACACAATAATAATGTAAAGTTAAAGACAGATTTGGGTTTCATTTTCATAATGACAGTTGAATCAACATCAAATAAGAATACAAAAAAATTGAATTTTAAAATCAGACGTGCGCAAATTGAATCCAGCATAAATATTTGGACAAATGGTTTTATTTTTCAAATGAGAATTATGTTTGGCTATTTAAAAAATTATCCCACAGATGGCATAATGTTAATGTTTTTAGCAAACGTTTTTTCCAAAGTATTTTTGAACTTCAAGGACAACTTTCGCCTTAAATTCACCTGAGTAAATATGCATGGTAATATCTGTAAATTGCGGTATATTCTAAAAACCGATACAAACATCGGTCATGAAAAAATGCCACGACTAATTGACGTCAATTAATGCGATCATCTAAAAATGTCATGGTCGCTATAAAATCTCGGATTGAGCTAACCCTTTAAGCATTCAAGCATCGGACAACTATCCGTTGAGTTGAAACTTGAAACTAAATCCATCATCAAAATGTCCCGTCTTACATTAGTTCTCGCACTCTGTGTCGCAGTTTTGGCTGTCTCTACTGAAGCCGTGCGTCCACAAAAGAAGCTTTACTTTACTAGTAAGATCAATCATAAATATGATATTATTTAAATAACTTGTATTTATATTCATTTGTTTTCATTAGTTCCCTTAGGACCTGCACCAGCCCCAGCGGCTGCGCCCGCGGCAGTAAATATTTTAAACAATACTTATAAATATTTTGTATTTTATATATTCAAGTAAAATATTTCCATTATAGACAACTGCAGCTGCAGCAGCGACGACAGGTGGGACAACTGGGACAGGTAAGGATTAAGATATAAATCAGTGTTTGATTATCTTAAATTTAAGATTTAATTCCGTAAATAGGGACAACTGTGGCAGCTACTGGAACGACTGCAGGTAGGTTTTAAGACATTCGAATACATCCCCATTAGAAAATTATTATAATCATTATTTATTATTATTTAAAATTTAGCGGCGGCAGCTACCACCGCCGCGGCTGCTACTTCATCCCAGTGGCAATTACAAATTGTTCCCTTGGGAGCACTTTTGGCATCTTTCTTGCAAGCCCTCTTCCCTCCCCCGCCGACCCCAGCTACAGGCACGACTGCACTCCAAATTGTCCCATTAGGCTACCTTATTGGACAACTTTTTGGGGGCATCTTTGGGACTGTAAACTTTGGTTGATATTATATTAACCAGATTTGATAGTAATTATGTAATATAGATATTTAATTTGCATTTTAAAAAAGTCGTGCTACAAGGGGAATAAATATTTTGCAATCAATAATACCAAGCATGCATGTCATCATGATCTTAAATTGAACCCCATCATCGGGATGAGTCATGTTTCCCTTAAAAAAAAACAGTAAATTGCTATTTTTGATTTTGTTTACCTTTGGCTTGTTTGCAGCGTTTGTTTGCGGCCTTTTGACTGTGAGGATCCATTTGACCTGACACCATACCCTACTTAAACTCGTCGCAAAAATCAGAATGTCAAAATGTAAATTTCTTTGAGACTTATCGTGCAAACGAAAAGACTAACCGAAAACACTAAGGAAGGCCTGCTGTCCAAATTCAAAATAAATGTAAAGTTTTGACTTTATTGACATATTATGTGCTTACTTTGGAAAAAAATAATCCTGAAAAAAATTTTGTTTAGTCGAAACTCGAAAGTTGATCACCTTAACATAATTTAACTAAGTATATATCCTCTTTGAACTATATATTTATGTATTCAGCATATTGCATGATGCTTGCGAATAGTAAAATTTTAGTAAAATTTGGCTTACTAGAAAAGAGAATAAAATCAAGTAATAGTTAATGGGTGTTGCAATAGTGCATAAATTTTCGGAAAATTAATATTTTTGACAAGCATTTCCACTATCATTTAAGATATGGCTGCTTCTATCCAAATCTTCAATCATGATTTAAAAATTGAAATGTTTTCTGTTGTTGAACCTGAACTTCGTATCCTACTGTTTCAATATAAAAGTATTGCTAGAAGAAGGTAGTATTAATTTTAACAACTTGGCTCAATGACACTTGGACAATTCAGTCTATTGTACATCCTATGACGTCCCTGACTGTGTAAAGCTTTACATAGTTCACTATTTCCCCGAAATAAAATTATCAAGTTAAAACACAGCATATACAAATTTCATACATAAAGATGTTGTCGAATGCTTAACCGCAGGTTTAAAATACTAAAAATATTTATTGTTACTTAATAAATGTGAATAAATATACATTTTTGCATAAAATTTATTTTCATACTAGTAGCTTGAGAGTACAATCCATTCTTTGGGATAATATAACGAGTTGTACAAAAACAAATTAAAATTTTTAATGTTTGTAACTTGTACAAACGTTTTTACAACATCTTCTCTGAAGGCGGGAGAAATCACAATTTTATCTTTGTTTTCCATTAGATATGCAGCCCACCAACTAAAACTGCTATTTGATGTTATGATATTGCTGCAATTTCTCATCAATTTAAACTCTTGAATATTTGTCATTGCCTTAGGATCTGAGACAAAGCGCATTTTCTCCCATGGCACATTTCCAGTGGCATTTTCAAATTCATTTTTTACCAATTGAATGCTGTCAGAAAATATGAAGAAAGTTATGTTATCCGCAGAAATCATTCGTTGTATCATATTTATTGCCTTAACGTAAAATTCTATATTTGTGGCAATCTTCATATAATCACCCCTTCGAATGTGAACTGCAACTGATGATCTTTCAGAATTTTCTATTTCTTTCAACCATTTTCTCATTGTTTCATTTTCTTCGTCCTGTGAATTTAAATCTTGTCTTAAATTAGCTTTGATTTCTTTTTTGAACTCGCGGAAATATTCCTCCGATTGACAGAAGGAATTATATTTTAGAGTGACATTGCGTTGTAAACGATCCCAATACCATAAAATATCTTCATCGTAAATTGTTTTAAAAGGCTGGAAATTTGTTTCGTTATAATGTACAATTTTTGGGAGTTGCTCAATGGATGCATCTCTTATACTAAAACTTTCAAGGGCAATCAGTTTATCTTCTTTTCCAGTTGGCGGGAGATAGAGAGAAATGTTGAGGCGTTTGGCCAACGTGTATGCGCATGCGTAGCGAAATATTTTATTTCCTAGTCCTCCCTCCGTGTTAACAAAAACCCCTCCAATTATATTAGCACTATCTGAAGTTGGTGGAAGTAAAGACGCTTCATCTATCAGTGTTAAAAATTTATTAATTAAGTTTACTTTTTGAATACTCATGAAATGAAATTACCTTGTTGTTTGACAATCTCCAACTTTGTCATATTGTTTGTATGAAATCTCAAAACACTTCGTTTGTTAGTTTTATCCCGTTCTTTGCTCAAAAATGTCTCTGTCTGTCTCATTAAATAATATATAGAGAGTGTAACTAACCATGTCAGAAAAACAGAAATTAAAATTAGCTTCATATTAAAATTTATTCCAAGTTGGGTTTTAAATCACATCACAACAGTAGACAGAGTAACTTTTAAACCTTTGCAAGGTAAATGCAAACTGAATTTCCGGTGATCCTACATTGATCACCGGAAACATAAAAAATAGTTTCCAGTTTATGACAAATTAAATTGGACTTTTACAACCATATGCATCATATACTTTTTTAAAGTAGTTCATGACAAGTTGTTTAAAAGTATGTCAATTTTAAACAATGAATCGAGTCGTGTTTCGGAATATCTTTAATAATTATTCTCAGCAACGGCGCCAACACATAGCAATTGATTAAAAACAATAAAAAATATCAATTTAAGTGAACCAAAATCACTGCATATTTTTCTCTTGGCTTACTCAATTGTCAAATGAATGTTTACTCCAACAAGATGCAAACAAAATAAATGATTATTACGGTTAAGATATTTTTCAAAAGATAGAATTAATTTGTTTTATTTAAGATTTGGAAGCATTATAAACCAATATAAAGAAATTTTGTAATTAATGGCGTGCAGAAGATGACTCATTAATTCTCCTTGGGTTGATCTTTACCATGTTTGTGTCCTCCTGCCTTGTGGGGCTTGATTTCACAAATCTTTGGAAAATAAAACGGGTTAAGTATAATTATTCTAATTCGCTATATAAAAATAAATAGCTTACTTCCATAAACTTTTTGTGTGTGCAGTCTCTGAACTTTAGGTAGCCATTGCACTTGTTGTCCATGCCGAATGACTTGCCTAAAACAAAAGAATTTAAAGATTGCCACATTTCAAAATAAGTTTTCATAAGACTTACTATTTTCCTTGGCACAGTCATCAAATGCTTTCTTCATATCAGATTGAACGGAAGCGGGAAGAGTAGATTTTATGTGCTTATCAGTCGCATCGGAATTGTATGTTCCGTCAGCGTTGAGCTATTGTAAAACACATATATGGATAAGCTTAACTTAAAACAGTAAAATAAGTGTAAAATCTGTAAACTTACAATTTGGGCCTTTTTCATTGTGCACACAGAA
>JAQIXN010000383.1:0-41467 GCA_034698145.1 Proisotoma minuta
TTATGAAATAATTGACGCGTGTATCCGCATTTGTATTTATAGTAAAACATGTTGCAACGTTAGAAGCTATATATATACATGATCAAATTACGTTCGTTAATAATGCGAGAAATAGTTTTTCCTGTAACAAAATCCATCTGAAATTGAGATCAATGTCATCCTATAATTCGTAAAAGATGAAGACAAACTTGGAACAGACAGAAAGAGCTCATCACGCTAATGGTCTCTAATAGGCGTGAAATATAGCCCATAACTGTCTTATATATAAATCCACAAAGAGAAATTGGCTGCGATTACGAAATAAATAAAACTCAAAAAATGTCTAATCATCTCGAACATTTTGTTGAAATAACAAACTGGACACTATATTTTTATATCAAAGAAAAAATAAAATCAATTGCGAAATAACAGTTTCACAAACAATTCCATCACTCCCAAATTCCATCACAAACACCAGATTCCATCACTAGCTTGGGTTTGAATCCAATGTGTCAAGCCTACAAAACCATTGACACTGAGTAAATCGAATGATGTTAACTTTTTTTTACCTTTTTTTCCAACTTTTGTAAAAACACCCGGCTGTCTCTTTCTCCCACACCCACGACCTTAATTTCAATATAAATTGATAAGCAAAGTAGTTGCTGCAAACAAATCACCAACAATCTCTAATTACCCCAGCTAGTAATTCCAGCTAGAACGTATCGGCCATTATCCTCAATCATTAAACCACCTCCGCTGTCTCCCTATATGTATTTATATTTCCAAGTTAATTTTGAAACAATATTTGGCCTAGCAAGCAACGTTTTAAAAAAAATCTGTTACCACACAAGCGTCAACTTTCCCAGCCAAATAGCCAGCACACATCATTGACTCGGTCACGGGATAATTGTATTCCTTGTAGATATCTTTACACAAGGAATCATTAAAAATTTGAACTGTCGCCTTTAACAATTCGTCTGACGGAGTTCCTCCTACACGAGAAAAGCAAATATTCCATTTTGTTATTTATCTTGAAAAAATATTGACCCGTATTTTATGACAGATGAAAACTTTTCTCATGCAATCTAATACAACAAATGCATTTTTACAAACTCTATTTCCGTCTAATCGTTGTACAATCCTTTACTCTCAAGCCTGTCATATAAATTTGTGTGAATTTTCTAAATGCAAGAAGAATTTATCAGACGGTCGATAAGATGCAGGGTCATGAGATTGGTTTTACTCTCGAGTGAAATAAAGTTTAGTGCACAATGATCTAAAGAGTCAACTGACCAAAAGTCGTAATTCACAGATTAAGGAATTATACGACCATGAACGGTTAACAAAAGAGAAGAGTTTTAGGGTTGAAATAGATAAAGTGCTTTAGGACCAAAGAGTTGATAAATGTGACTCGTACAGTTTGAGTTCACACTGAGAGCAGACGACAATAAAAGTAAGAATTGGACATCATCCGCCGAGGCTCTAAATAAAGTGGGTCTGCTGCCCCGACGATAACATCTTCGTTTATGAGTTTCAGATACAATTAGAAGTTAATGAGAGAGGAATGCGAGAGAAGAAATGGAATCAAGAGCAACAAATGAATAATTTGACACAAATACTTGAGAGATCTTTTATAGTACATTGAAATATATGTTCCCTTCATTAATTTCAGTGTCAAGTCAAGTCAATGGATCCCCAAAGTGTCTATATATGTACTTTTGTACATTACATTGTTATAGTAAAGAAAAGGCTTCACCTTCATGTTGAAGTCCCCAGCCAGTGATTGTCCCGTACTTTCCCTCTAACTCAGTGTCCTTATCGGAAGGAAGACAAATTGGTATTGGCCTCGGGAGTTGGGGACGTGCCTCAACTTCTGGAATAAGTCTTCCTTTCTGATGGATGGAATTAAACCGAAAACAACAAATAAAATCAATTGATGTCAACAACAAAATGTCTAACAAATTATTATTATGTGTATGTATGAGGCTTCACCTGTGAGTGAAAGTCGAATGTGTCATATCGAAAGTAACTTGGTGAAGGATTAAATTCCACTGGTTTGTTCAACTTGATTAAAGCAATGTCGTAATTGAACGAAACATTGTCATATTTAGGATGTACAATTATTTTATCCACTCCAATTCGTAAACTTCCTCCTGGGACTTCGTCTACTCGGTTGACATCGTGTTCCAAAAGGAGGACATCAAACAAGTCCTTGAGATTTTTGGATTCAGAAAGGCTTCGTGGCTCCCTGATTATCTTGTTGCTACAAAGGACATATTTTATAGCGATTAAACTTTATGAAACCACATCTCGCATTTTGATATGAAAAATAGGGAAAATGTAGCTTAAGAATCCAGAGTGTATCTAATCCCTGCCGTTTAGTATTTGTAAGCTAAAGAAAGAGAGAGATGCGCGTCAGATGTCTACTTGGATAATGGGACGGAGCAACAAATTAGTTTTGACATCTTTATAACCCACAGATATGAAGAATGGACAACATTTTTGTCTCATCTTTTCCCAAGCTTGAAGTAGGTTGCTTAATAAAATCCATGTACCTTTGAGCCAGTCTATGTCATGTACCTATATTCTACTGTGCTGTAAAGAGAAAAAGGAGTCGAGAGTTATTGTAATAACAAATTTTTTGATTGTCTAAATAACCGGTGTCACAGTATTTGACAAAAACTATGCCGCATTATTTATGAATTTTACTGGTTTCAATCCACCTTAGGAATGCATAAAATTGTGACCATTTCATTTTGAGTATCCAAATGTTATTTTCTTTGAACCAATTGTATTGTATTTTGTTTTATCACGTAAAATGCAATGATGTCGCATAAAGAAAAGTTTAGTTTTAATCAGTGTGGCTTTGCAAAGTCTAAGAGATATTGGACTCCAATAATTGCATCGAGTTGTAAATTGCATGGCTATAAGAGGTTTTAATTTTTAAAAGTAAATTCACGAAAATATCTTTCCTACACGCAAACAAATTGGAGCAGATTTGGGAGCCTGTACCTACAAAGAAGATTAATACTAAATAGTTAATAAGAGGAAGAAAGAGTAGTTTGTATCAATTTAGAAAGATGTCTATATTAAAAATAAAAGAGCAAAAGCAATTTTGTTTATGACTTACTTTGAAACACAATGAGCAGCAGTAAGAACTGAAAATGACAGCAATAAAAATTAGTATTAAATTATTACCTAATGCATATATGTTTCAAAAGCCAAAACATTTCGATTAAAGCCTAAATCCGAAATAGGTGTTTACCATAAGTATCGGAAATTAGGGAGCCAGAGCAAAATGGTCTTGAAGGTTTGGATAAAAATGTTTTCCTCACAAGAGCCACTGTCCAAGAAAACTCTGTGGGAGAAGTTGGTTGACCCCCTACAATTCGTCCTTTAGAGGCGTAATGGTCATCTCGAACACCGCATTCTATACATAAAGAGTCAAAACGAGATATAAATTATAATTACATAAGGACAGTTGCTTTAGTGCACAGATCCTTAAAAACTTCATTTATGAGGAAATATAAAGGCTTTATTATAAAGCTATTTTATTCTCATCTATAAAAACACAAAGGCATATAGTCCAAATATCTATCAGTGTGGCCTACTACTATATGCCTGTTTTTTTCAAATAAATATAAAAATGAACAGTATTTTCGTTTCCTTAAATGACACTCAAATATAATCAAAATACGATGTATCATTCTTGTTTGCTTAATCAACAACGATCGAGTTAAGAAACATATTACAGAATTGTGTATGAGACAATTCAAAAAGACAGGAATCACTTGTCAAGTTTATTTTTCTCATGAAAATATCCCACACAATCAGAAAAGGATGAAAATGTGGGCTCTCCCACGGACAAAAACGTGAAAAATGAATTGTGTTACAAAAACATAGAGACACTAAGTAAACAATAATTCTCAAGATTTTATGAATAATTCCTCTATTTGCATTCCATCGCATCATTCTCCAATGAATCTCTTCTTTTACCTTGCATGCCCATATTGCCTAATATCGGGTACAAAGAAACTTTTGGTCATCTCTTCTTCCACTATTCTCCAAAAAGATATCACTTTTTGTTTGTGAAGATCATTTCTCTTTCTATTGTATCATTGATTCTTGATTCATTGCATGACCACCGTGAGTAAATATTTCCATTTGGTCATGTCAAGTTCCTAGCCTGCTGACTAAAACAACTTTAGCCACGCTGGAAATTTTTGTATGGTTCTAGTCATAATCCATAAAGCACAATGCACAATTCAGATTATAATTTAAGTAGTACCACACACGTTGCATAAAAATATTGTAATAAATATAGGCAAAAGTGCAATAAGGTGTGTTTATGCAAATTTCATCATGCATTATGTAAGTATTAGAAACATTAGAATAAAAGAATTGCTTACTGCAATCTCCGATGCGAATTCTGGGTTTCTCTTCACTTTTCACCTTTTCCGTGGACCCAGATTCATTCTCCGTCGGTAAAGTGGAATTTACATCCTTTAACGAAATTACTTTCCTTTCTGGCTTTCCTTCTATTTACAAAGTTTGTTGATGAATTAATTTTTGGTCTGATTTTCTTGGGTTTGTTTATTTATTTCTTATAACTTGCCATTTGGTGAAGACTCGAGTGTGCAAGTCACAGCACAATCAAAAACTGCTGGCAGAGATGAAGTTTGAGAACGAAAAGTTAAAAGTAATTTTCCACTGGATGAATTGTAGACTTGGCGAGGTTTTCGATTTCCACAAAATCTAAAAGTTTTTTTTTATTGCGCATTAAAATGCATTCCATAATTTGCATTTTACTTGCAAATAATTTTGAAATGTGGATTACGTGTTATTTAAATTTGGAGTAGCATCAGTCACTTGCATGAAATTTTCACTACAACTGAACAAAGTTGGCAATTGAAACCATATGCATCTAAATTTTAATTTGCAAGGGCCATCAGACTGAAAAACAAATTCGAAACAGTATTATAATATTTATTATCATAAACCTATAGGTATTATACAATTTCTTAATGTTACGCACAGCAAGAAATTTTGCAAAAATGGAATCAAAATGATAAGTTGGTATACTTTTTAAAGGAATAAGACAGCTCATTTTTCATTCGTAATCGGTCATTTAGTGTATTAAACTCATAAATCTTGTGAAATACTTTGCGCAATTTATGCAGACAGATGAACCAGGATTTAATATCAAAAAGCTTGTAAGCAACATCTTACTTAAGACTGAGGATTGTTGATGCTGAATTTGCAATGCTTATTCAGCGTCCAATTGCATTAAACGTCATGGTCTTATTTGGATGAATATGCTATTGTGCTCTTTACTTTGGAGCATTGAACGACATTTAAGATTCAGATTATCCTCACACTTGTCGCACCTCATCTCCCAAACCAACCGTATGCAATTGTTCTATGTATAACAATAGACGTTGATTCATTGCACTTGAAATTTGATAATTCATTTGACCAAAAACTTGAATTGGACGAATGCCTAACATTTTAAAGAGAAACGATATGGATTTTTATTAAATATTTTTTAAGCAAATGCATAAATTCGTAATCTGCATTATTAAAGAGGACATGCAAGACACATATTTCATGTGACATCTTTTAACCACTTTTAACGAATAAAAAAAGAGGCTTACGTTGAAAGTCCATGAACAAGTTTTCCCTTCTTTGTTTGGTGAGGGATTAACAGGTTTAGGGACGTTTGGAAATGGGAAATTTGGGTTCGGGGGAAAGTAAGACGGAAGATTTCGATAGACAGTTTCCGGATTGTCCCAATGCTTTTCATCGTCAAACTTGAAAGCGGATCTTCGCTTTCTTCGTTTGCTGGGGAAAAAAGGAGAAGATCCCGTAGCCAATCTTAAATTTGCAACAACAAATGGCCGTATCTGAAATTAAATTTGTATGTTGAATGAGTTGAAATTATTGAATTGCTATTGATAGTTGTTTTATATAGCCAACTTGATAAGTTCCACAAGGAACGTTGTAAGATGTATCCCATCCAGTATGCGATGGTTTTAATAACATTGGAATTCCAGGACTTGTTAATTGAAGATCAATGGGTTTAAATAGTTGTCCTGCACTTGCAGAAGCACTCGCAGAACTTTGTTGCGATTGTTGTGGTTTTTGTTGATTGTTTTGAATGTTTGGGGGAATTAACGGATATGGGTACCAACCACCCCCAAATCCAAATCCTAGGCCAAAAGTTCCACCGAAAAATTGGGGCTGTTGAAGTTGCAATTGAAGTTGTTGCTGCTGTTGAAGTTGCTGTAATTGTTGGAATTGTTGCTGTTGCAATTGTTGTTGAAGTTGAAATTGTTGTTGTAATTGCTGCTGATTATTATTATTATTTGGTATTAAACCGAATGTGAAACCAGAAGCCGCATTAGAATTTGCGATTGCACTTGATCCTGAACCACTCGTTGATGTGGCTGCTCCAGTATTTACCTCAACAATTCCTTGGCCGGGTGGAAATTGAATACTTGGCCAACCAAAGGAAACTTGGGGGTTAAAATTAGGAAAAGATGTTCCTTTATGATGGAGCAATGATTGTTGAGCCACAAAATGTTCTTGAGTTGGCACATAGAATTTTTCCAACTCATGGCTAGAAACCTGATAAAAATATTGATTAAATTATAAAATAAGTAGAAATAATTTTCAAAAAAATAAAATCCACTTACAGTAATGCAAAAATAACGCAAAATAAAAACTAATATTCTTATACTATACGGATTATTTCCCATAATACAAAATTTTTCAGTACATCACAGACTAGAAACGTTCACAGAAATGGTTCAAAGTAAAATAAATTGACATGTCAGATACAATTTGCTCAAAATACTTTCTTTTAATCAGTCCAATTATAATGT
The DNA here is from genome assembly GCA_034698145.1 of Proisotoma minuta. NCBI lineage: Eukaryota > Metazoa > Arthropoda > Collembola > Entomobryomorpha > Isotomidae > Proisotoma > Proisotoma minuta. The sequence continues at coordinate 6,864 of JAQIXN010000383.1, forward strand.
AGTTCCAGTCGATAAGTTTTATAAAGAGTATTGCATTTGTAGGAAGCGAAAGTAAGATGAATTTATTCATAATTTCACAATCGCATTTATTAAATGGGCGTGCAATTTTTCATGGAGAATTTTAATGGGAAAATGATCATTGATGCATCAGAATGAGAGTCTCTTTTTGGAAAACATAAATAATATGCCAATTGCATGCAGAATATTAAACTCATTATTTAAGCAAAGTGAATTGCCAATGCAGTTTATTAACTTTATGACTTTTATGCAAAAGTGCAGAGGATGCATTCTATTACAAAATCGTAGATATTTTAAAGGTATAATAAATTAATGACTTCGTCAGGATGTGGACATATTTGGTCTGGATAAATAAATTGTACAGAAGGTGGGTCAAAGACTTGTCCTAAATTTTAAAATTTACGAGTATGTTTATAGAGATTTGCATCAAAACGTATTTTACGAGGAGGCAAGCGCCAGGCGTTGAGAAATATTGTCATTCTCAAGTTGAAAATGAAGCCAGTTATTTCTTGGCTATCCAGCAGTGCAAATCCAAATATGAATTCACATGTCACGCTTTGATTCAAATTGTCCTCTTTCTATATACTATATAAATTCATCGATGACTTTGGCTTGACTGTTCATCTCTGGCTTTCTAGTAAAACTTTGCATAAAAACTATCCTAATTCTTACCTCTTCTCTCTATCTCTCTTTGTGAACCTTAAAACACGGTAGGTAGTCAGTTAAGCTAAGAAAGTGGTTAAATATTTTATAACATCTCATCATATCCATATCTGAAGAGCCTTAACTTCAATGAGAACAACAAATGTGTTTCCATTTCTACCCCAGCTCATACTCGTCGATTGTTGAATTACTTGAATTGTTATGCAGTCAGCGTTTGTCATTATTTTGAACACTGGAATCAAAGGTGGAAATTTTTTCCATTCCATTCCACCTGAGCGAAAATTAACTTTATCCTGATGATGACAGGGTAAAAAAATGACTAATATGTCTGTCTTTACATATACATATTTAGACTTTAAATAAAGTTATTATTAATTAAGCAGTCAAGAGTTTAAAAAGAAGCATTCAAGAAATACAAATACGTATTGGCTTTGTTTCACCTTTTAGTCCATTTGCTAAATACTTAATGTTGTTAGTTCCTAAAGTGCTCTTATACTTTTGTATTAGAACTACAATAAATTAAGATACCACCTAATCACCATTAGATAAGAAAACTGGCAATTTCTGTCTCATAATTTGCAAACTCTTGTCTGCCGGTACATGATTATGGTTTCTGCATTGTTAGAAATAAATTGTGCTTTCTGGATGAATTTTAGATTTGCTGGGCGTAAATGTGTTCTGATGACTTATTTACGACCCAATTCAATGAATATTTAATGGGTACCAATATTTAGCTGAACTGGAATTATTTAATGAAACAATGTTTCTATCCGGCATGTTTGGCAATTCCAATTCATTTTTTTTTAATTCAAAAAACAACAATCTCGGACATGGTAATCATGCAATTCAATAAGCTATTCATGAGTTGGCATCTATTTTAAAGGCGTTTTCTGCCCACACTCTTTATGAGCTATGGAGTAAACCCAGTAAGAGGTCCAGCATTACATAAAATATGAGATAATCTGTGCATGAGCAACGTTCTATGCATAAACCTTCGAAATGTTTTTGTTGCAACTTTTGACTTTGGCTCATTCACTGTATCAAGATCAAATATTTGTATTCTCAATTGCTAAAGCGTCTCCTTGTTCATAATAATTGAAAAATTGCATGTTCCTTTGCCCCCTTGTGATGATCGTGCATTGAGGTTGATAATATCAGAGTGCTTGGAATTCTTCATACATCTGCATGAATGGGAAGTCATTATGAGTTGAGAAAACAAAGGTTTCAAATTGTGATGAGTTGCTGCAGAAGATTTATGTTATATTGGCCGACTTATTTGTGAAATTGTGATGGCAGAAAAACAAAAAAATATAATAAATGGATTCAAAAGTGAGTTACATAAATCTTTTAACTTGCTTCTGGGTTGCGTGATGGAAAGTTGAGAAAAAGAGAGACACGAGTTGGGTTGCTTCGTGGTCATCAATATCTAAAACCGGTGCAGAATTAACACTTTAAAACAGATATTAAATATATGTATTTTCTTGTGCTATTTGCCTCGAGACAGAAGTTTGCCGATCATATCGTGACAAAAAGGGAGCTAATAATTGGCGCATAATTTAATGAAATATTGCTTAACATTTATAACTGCACTCGCATTAAGAGTGGCGGAGTTAGACAAGATCAAGTGACTTATAATTATTTTCAGTGAAACAAAAATGCCTCATAAATAGCAAGGGAAAAGGTTGGGAGTAATTGGCAAACCCTCCAGGCAAATAAAACATTTTGGATTACTTTTTGCTTGTATAAACACTTTTCCATTTAATCAAGCATATTTACCATTTTAAGCTTAAATGTTTGACAACAAAAGCTAAAGTTGGTTAATAAATGCTCAAATGGAAATTTATAATATTATTATAATTAACAATCAATTTGTAATTTGATAAATATTAGACGACATGTTATTGAAAGGCGATCCAAAGATTTGAAAAACAAACCCGAAGGCAAACTTTTAAAAGGGGCCTTTAAAAATTGGTGTACCTTTCATTTTATGACGGAATTCTCAAAATACCAGAAATTCTTTTGTAAAAGGAGACGAATATTGAATTTGAAGCAAAGTGCTAGACCACAACTGAAGAAACAAAACTGGGAAATGAAAAGCTCTTTAAAATTTCTTTGGCTTTTGTTAGAGTCTCATAATGTAATACGATTATATGGGCTAAGGATGAATGAGAAATGAATTGAGATTGAACGCTTATGGACAATTGTTAAGGTGAAGCAATCCCAAAAGAATTTCCAATGCGTCTACTGAATTGGATACGAAATTGAATCTGGCATCTGCATCAAGCTATTTCCTCCGTCCCTTCATATCTATCTGTGTGCCTAATAAAGGACTGGATATTGAGTAAAGGTGCATGCTTTGTACAATAATACAACAAAGGTCGTAAGGGTCCTAAATATTTAAACCTCTTAAGCGTCCATCCGTTCGTCCTTCTTTTCTTTATGACAGGAAAGAGAGTTTCATGCTGTGAGAAAATACGGAAATTTTTCTCAAAGAATTTCTTACACAAAAGACTTTTTTGAACTAATAATTCTAATGAGATTGGATTCTTAAACTGCTTTAGAGTTAGATAACACTACTATTTACATCTGCTTGCTTGCAAGTTCATAATTTCAGATGGCGATCCTCGCATTTGCAGATATTTTTTATTTACATCATTTTCCACGACACACGAACTATATCTAATACCAAACTGAATGACAGGTCATAAAAATGTTTATATTTTCCTTTGAGACATCAGATCGGGGAAGTATCGTTTTCTTAAAACGACATTGGTAAAGGTGCATGGGTAAGAGTTTTTAGTGTTGGACACGCAAAGCAGTTGGACTCACTGGGAGGGTTGGGGAAATGTGTCAAATTATTTTCAGCATTCGAAAATATATGGGATACCTTTTACATGATAAAGTAAATGAATGATTTCTTTATGATCTTATACTTCTTTCTCACTGAGCCCAACATTTTTAAAGAGTCAAAGGTTTCGTGACATGTCCTTCGTTACAAAATGTCATTGTCATATATCCGCCAAAGTCCCTCACAGAGTTCCATTTCCATCGTTTACACGCAGTAGGGAGTAGAACATGACATGCGACAATTTGACTTTTTGATTTCGTCGATATAAGCAAACTGAAGCATGGCATCTTAACGGAATTCTACAAGGCCTCTGTTAAGCTTTCCACGTTTCTGCTTTGAAGATTGATTAACCATAAAACTAATGATTTATTGATCTTCAGTCAGAATTTTAAGGCTGAATCCAAAATTGTAAAATTCTTAAACAAGGATGTCTTATATATGATCATCGCATTTGCAAATTACATTTAAAGTTACTACAAAAATTGAATTAACAGCATGGTATTATATATTTATATCAAATTTTAAAAACCTTGCTTCGTGTAAATAAATGACTTCTAGTAGTACTGGACTTCAACAATTAAAGAAGGCTTAAATTATTATTATCTCCTCATCTCTAGTCGAGGACTGGAATTAACGCATGTAATTTTCATGAGCTTTTAATAATCACAAAACCAGTAGTTGCAACATGTGTGAACTGGTATTATAATTACTTTTTTTTTACTGGTATGAGTCGTTTTTCTACAAATGTTTTTTTTTAAATTATGGACGACAAAACCTCAACATTTCCTTGAAACATTACTTTCTGAAAGGTTTCTTCAAATAAATTCCAATCAATCATGTAAAGTTATGTTGTGCATATAAATTGTAATATAGTTTAGAAATTAATTGATATTGTGAATAACAATGACCAAAAAATGAATTAATTGGAGCAATCCTAATTATTTATTATTAAAGTATCCGCATTTTTAAAGTGAATGATAACGAGATTTGAAACACATGCCACGATTAGTTTAATAATACAAACAATACTTTAGATTTCTTATTATTGCCTGCCAAGAACCCATTTTATTGTTTCGCCGAAGAAAAAAAACATTTTTAACATAATGGGTAAAGGTTAGTGTCTTGAGAGAGAATTAAACAAATGGGATGGGATAAATAAAGGCATTGGAATAAACAATTAAAGAATCATTGTACATCGTTCTCCTACATGAGACAGAGAAGGTATAGTTAGTTACATGTCAAATTGTTTCTTGTTGTTTGTTGTGCTTTGAGATTCACTTGAAGATGTGATATTACAAAAAGCTACAAGACGCATTTGATTTGGAGGAAAGGAATGGCTTTTTCTTGGATGGAATAGCTCAAGTGTGTAGCAGTGGTTTTGATGATGCTCGAGCATTTGATCCGATGTGTGCTGGATGAACAAGAACTAATATAGTAATAGAATAATAGAAATAATGGAAGGTTTGACTTGATTTTTGTTGTTAGTGTTAAATGTTGATGGCACGTCAGGTTGGTCGTCACGTAATATAACGATTGGATATTACAAAAGGTAAACCAAACACAATATTCAATAAAAGAGTAGAAATCCAAAATCAAAGTTGTCTCATCTTTATATTAAAAATATTTCAAACATAATCGTTACTTTTATTAAAATTTAACAAAAAGGGGCAAATATCTTGAAATATTTTTTATGTTAATTAAAAGCACGTTTTGTAAGCCATGTCTGGAATTGCATTTAATTAAATGTAAAATGCTGCCTGCAAGTATAAAACCACAAAAGAAACCCAATCCACATCCACCTTTAACTGGAGAATAAAGTTGCACTGTGAGAATCTCTGTTTTAAGCATTGTTAAGTTCAGTATAGTTAACAAGAAATGCTCATGTACCAAAGTCACTATATGCAAAGCAATTGCTTCTTTCACCAGTATGTGGTTGGTCTTTCTCTGGAATGGTCAAGTACCTATATATTTTTATGTAGGTGCATATATAAGGATATGTGAGAACATGATCCCTTAGAAGTTGGGACCTAACGCCTATTATGTATATCATCCCAAGAATACAGTGTTGGATCTGGCCAAGTAAAGTATACGACATTGAAGACGAGTGAGGGTTGGTTTTGATATATAAGAATTGTTGGAACGAAGGGATGAAATCCCCTTGAGGTAAAATACCTTTGCAGGTAGGAGCTCAAGCTAAACTCACAGCAACTTCAACTTTTTACCAAACTTATTACATTGCTTGCTGTTTGCTAGAGAAGAACAAGTTCTACATCTTCTCATTCTTTGTGACCATTTGGAATTTCAATTACATCCCAAAAAGTATTCAAGAATATTTGCTCTCTAAAACAATTTTAAACAAACCATATACGTTTTGCATAAAACAGCAAGTGCAAGTTTTGGTTACGGTCGAGTGTTTTAAAGCAATAAATATTTCACCAACTGATAGCATCAAATTCAATTTGAATCAATCATCCGCTCTATTAATTAATTTCCGGTAACATAATTTAATAGATTTCATATGTGAGTTATTATACCGCAATTTAAACCATGAAAAAAAAACTTAAACTGGTAATGAAATCAGATTGGTAATGATGTGTACGTGAAATGTGAGCATTATTGTGCGGTTGACTGATTACATACAAGCAAAAATTTCACGGAATTTTGCCGTTTAATTGTGTGCTTTCACGGTTGGTTTGTGAAATGAGAGTACAGATTAAGTTTTATTATAATGTTTGGTGGCGAAGTGTGAATTTGACGGAACTAGAGGAATGTGCAACAAGTGGAAAATTGAGTGTGCGGTTGATGTAATTGTTTTCTCCTCCCTCGTGCCTTGTGGTCAAGAAAATCGTTTTCTGATAATTTGAAAAATTCATTAACAAATGACAATAAATATTATGGGGAAAATATCTTGATTATATAATAATTAAATTAATGAAACTCGTTTTTCGTCTTCCGGTGAAACAAAATGATATTCGAAATGGAGTCTTCTTCATCTCCGATTCATAGATCTAATAATACAACTCCTCATCATCACTATCATACAAATTCTATGGAGCAACAAAAGAGCTTTACAAATAGTTTGGTTAGCAATCGAAGTCAGATAAGCTATCACAATACTTCCAGAGATCACTTTAGAAGGACAACCGATCCACGAGTTTATACTCCAACAAATTACTCGGGGGGACGTCGAACCCAAAGTAGAACTCACACTCCAAGCATCCATTCTTCTGGGGATGGAGAAAGTCATATTATGAGCATGGAAAATACACTGCCTTCAAATTTTCATCAATTAAATGGGAATCTAATGATGAATTCTAGTGGATCGCATTCTATAACTCCACCTAATTCTAATTCCAACACTACCATAAGTTGTGGGAGTGGAAATAGCACATCCGCAAATATTGGAATGCCCACAAGTACCCCTAAATCTACGCTTAATCACAATAACAATCACATTAAACGAGAGACTGATTTGGAGAACTTAAAAAATACGTCAACTCCCAAAGGAAAGAAGTCAATTTTGGAAGAAGAGGACAATGATATCGAAAAATGTGTTGTAAATAAAAGTGCAAGAACAAGGACATCTTGGGCTGGTTTGCCAAGTCAGGAATTCCTTCCAATTTGTGATGCACTTTTTAATGTGATTTCTTTAGCAGCATATTTTTGTGATATCGTATTTGACGTGTTGACTGCTTATACATGGTACAAAATGAGTCAAGAGGAGGTTGATGAATTCCTTCAATTTGAATCTCCGGAAGCTCAAGAAAAACATCAAATTTTGCGTGCTATGTGGTGGCAGTGGTCATTAGTAGCAATGACATTTATCACGTTATCTTCAGTACTTTGCCAAAGTTTGTCATTCAAATGGTACAAGGAAAGTCGCAAGAGGGGTCAAATTGGACCAGATGGAATGGAACTGGAAGGTCCACCTACTCCATGTAATACTGGAGTTTTAATTTTAATGCATTTATCACTTGGAGGTGTGTTGTGGCGATACTTTAAACTATTTATTCCTATTGATCTCCGTTTTGTTAAAAATGAAGTTAGAGACTTGTGTTTGTTACGATTGGTACATGCGTTTTGTGAAGCTGTCCCAATGCTTTTAATTCAGTTATATTTAATTTGGGGAACATCCGGTCCAGATGCTATATCAAATTTTACAATTGTCTCAACATCTCTGTCACTATTCAGTGTATGCTGGGCATTAGCATCATTCAGGTATGGATTATTGTATATTTTCTCAATTATTATATGATTTTCATGAGAAAATATTTTTTGTAAATTTTTTAGTAAACATGTTAGAAAACAAAATGTTCACAAACTAGTTCTAACTTGGCTTGGAGTGGTAAGATTTTAAAATCTTTAATTTCGAAAATGATTTAAGCTTTTTTTTTTAAATTTAATTTTTTTTTTTTTTTTTTTTTTTAGATTTTTCAATTTTTGTGGCACTTTGGGACAGTGATATCTCGCGTCGTTGCCCTTTCTTTGTACGCTTCTGTTTATCAGTTCTGGATATTTTTGGTCCTTGTTCTCCATTGGTTTACTATGCTATTGTGGCTAATATCTCCAAAGAACCTTTATCACGGTGAAAAAATCTCCACATTCCGCAAAGTGATATATTCTACATTGTTAGCTGTGGTGTACACATTTTGCTACATCAATGTCCAAGAAAGCAACTCGAGACAAAAAGTGATAACTTATTACGTGATAATGTTCCTGGAGAACAGTCTTTTGTTCAGTGTTTGGTTAATAGCCAAGAGATACGAGGATGAGATTTGGTACAAAACCCACTGTGTTTCCGCTGTTTTTCTCGGGTTTTTCGGAGGAATTATTGCCATGATTCTATACTACCGATATTTTCACCTCAAACGATTGAGTTATGTGTACGACACGGAGAGTTCAATTTACCGAAGCAGTTCAATGTTAAATGGAACAATTTACTCTCCCAACAAAGAGAAAAATACGAAAGAGTTGGAAGATAATGGGCTGCCAATGATAATTTCCAACAGAGTTGTACACAATAATAATAATAATAATAGTAAACAAAAGAAAACGCCCCAAGATAGGTTTAATAAACGAGACGGGTCAAAAGTTGAACAAAAAAATGGACTCAAGTCCGATAAGGCTTCCGTCGGGGGTCAAAGGGGTGTCTTGTTCAACAAAATAAATGGCCATCACATTCATCATTCAGCAAATGTCCCAGGAGTTTTCAATTGCCGATTTCATCCTGCCATGAAGAGGAAAAAGAAAATACCATCCACGTTTGTGCCACCCCCCACCAACAACTCATCTCCAACAACCTCTCTCGAAGAAACAACAAGAAATCAAGGAAGCAGCAGTCACAATCAAAGTTCCACAACCCAAGATGATAATTTTGACTCAATTAGCAACTCAATTGCTCAAGCCCACAACCAAAGTTTCGAGAGAAATCTCTCACCAGCAGAATTTGCTCACAAAGTGCATACAAACGACTCGGGAACAGGGAAAATGAGACACTCTAATAACAACAACAATAATTCTCGAATGTTGCACCCCTTTTGGAAACGTCCACTTTCAGCTGGGATGGGAACTGAGAATGAAGGGAGCATTGGAAGTCGTCGTAGAGTTGATATTCAGCAAAAATTACAGGAAAAGAAACGGCAACAATTTGCAGAGCTGAAAGAGATTGAGCAGGATATCAAAGAAGGGAAATTAAAAAGACCACAAGTTAATGAAATTCCTTCAATTCAAGCTGTCAGTGTCCATCAACCCATCCCTGCTCAGAGGAGAACCCTACATGAGAACTTGGCTGACGACCCACCACTTTTCCTCCATCCTAGACCACCGTTCTTGATCCCAAACTCGGTGGACCCCAACGACCAAGTAATTCTTGATCCTCAGTATTTAATGTATGCAACACCACACAACATGGAGGGCTCAACAGACTGCTGCTATTATGACAATCCAGATTGGCCACTCAACTTTTATGAACCAGAGCCAATGTATCAGAATGATGAGGTTCATGGGCACTCGAGTAGTGGAGGGGGAGGGATACAAAGGCGAAGACGAAATGCAAAAAACAAAAACTCAAAAAACAGCATTTATAAATCTTGTAGAATGACATCGGACATCGAAAGTCAAATATCTTTTTCCAGGTCGTATACTCTACCCAGGGAATTTGTATTCAAAAAGAAGATGCGTAAATCTATCAAGAATGATCAATTTGTTCCATCAACAAATTCCAGTGATGGTAAGTAGCTAAAGATAAATATCATTCTTTTACAAAAATTTAAAAGCTCTCTTAAAAACTCAAAGAATTTCCTTGTTTTATGTTCTAAATGTTTTAAAAAAATTGTTCTATTTTCATAGGTGATGTTGATTCTGGTGAAGATGCAGAAATTTATGGGACGTTGGGTCCCATTCCGCTCCCACTTCCCTCCATGTTTCATGTCAACAAGGATCAACATAATGTCGTCCCAACAAAGTCATCCTCAGCCCCGCAGCCCAGTAAGAAACCAATCGGTCGCAGACGCAAAATGCAGCATGAAACCAAATTGTAAAGATGTGTTCCACAAATATCATCTCATGAATAAACATCATTACTGCAGATTCAGATACGAAAATTAGGCTTAACTTGAAAGAGGCAAATTGAGAATTTATTATTATTATTACAATTCAAACACATGTACATTACATTGTTTACATACTAATTTAGTGAAATAGATATTGCAAATGAGACTTTTGTTCAAATAAATTAAGATAGAAGTGGACAGTTGAGCTTAGTTATCTATTTTATGGAGCTATATACTGACGAGTTTTATATTTTAATTGAGCCAAAGATACTCTTTTTTATAAGACTGGTTTACTTGTAAATGATAAAGTTATTAATTACTGCTCTTAATCATTAATTAATTAGTTAACCCACTTTTTAGCTTATCTGTTGGCTATACACACATTATTGACAAACGTGCCATAAAAATGTGATTCTTATATTCTAATAAAATGTCACAACCTCTCCTGTTGTTAAACTCGAACGAAAACCTGTTTTATGGGCAAACTTACTTATATTGTTCAGTATTAATTGACACTACCTTATACGTTTTATAGCTGTTGTAGCAATTTTCTCTCATGTCAAACTATTTATCGCTGTTATTTTAAAAAAATGGTTTAGTAAATAATTAATAAGATTATCTAACTGCGCATAACAAAGTACTTTGTTTTTTAAGTGTGTCTTTTACCGATAATACAATAAAAGTGGCAAATGCTTCCATTTACTTAATACATTTTTACGAAATTCAATTTGCTACAATTTTTAAAAGCGTAGGAAGTCGGGAGCGTGGAAAGTAACAAGGTCTATATACTTGGTAGGAAAAGGTGGTTGGTAGGTTGGTAGGTTTTTCTAAGATATGCAAAAACGCAAGTATTTTATTTCCAATAGTTTTTTTTCGTTGTGAATAATTAGCAACAAGAATAAAGAATGTCCACAGATTTTGAACAAGCTCTGCCTTTGTTTTGAAAATCTAATGTAGAGCATGAAATTCTTTTTTCAATCCATCAGTCACTAGAATCTAAACAACAAATTCGTATGTAGCAATTCAATTAAAATTCTTGAATGTTTTAAATTTTCAATCTAACAAGAAGCATACCATTCAAATGGCCTGGTTAATAATTTAAACTAGCGAATGTGTCCAAATTATATATACTTCCGCTAATGAACATATAGTTTTTAAAATTTCACTATTCCAGTACAAATTATTCCACCGGCCTTTGTTTTATGTGAATCAGTAAGCATGTGTCTGTAAACATTCATTATAATATGCACGACAATTCTGATTTTCTGACGCATGGGGAAATAAACGCTCAAACTAATTATTACCTAAGTATATGTAAAAGGAGCAAGCTAAATTTTAAATGAAATGTTGCCTTCCATTGGAGATTCAGTGCATAGGTATGCCAAACGTGCTTGGAACTTGACTCTGTTCATTTCATTTTGCACCTTCTTCTCTTCCGCTTTTTCCTCTTTCAAAAAATAAACGTTGGCCCTGTTGAAATAGATAATTCAAAATAACCATGAGCATAAATACGAATAGACGAGTTCTTGACAGTGGGATGTGTTTGTGAAGCATTAATCCTTTGATTGAACGAATAAAACAAAACGTAGAGACCAAATGGGATTGGGTCGACACAACGGACACGGCAATTATTACAAGGCATACGAGTCGGATAGTGAAGAAGAGAATGAGGAGAAATTAAACGTCACAGGGGTAAGTTGGTCATTTCAATAAATACCGATTTAGATTGAGTAATCAAATTATCATTGCATGCAATATGCAATAATTAATATAAAATAAACCAAAACTGGCCAACTGCAACACAAATGTAGTGTTAATAATATATTATTCTCATTTATTAATAAAACTTAAAATGTTTATACTTTTATTTTAAATTATTTTTGCAAATGAATGTTCCTGTAAATATACTTTAAAATTAAACTGACAATTTATTACATGGGGCCATAACTTTTGTGCAAGTAAAATATCATCATTTGTACACTTTTGTAACATTTCATTGTCGTAAGAGAAAGAAAAGATAAATGAGGATCCTCATGTTAAGGAATGGGAAGGTAAAAGAAAAACGTAGATAAAAATAATTTGGTGGTTTGGCAATGTCTCACAACTCGCGTTCTAAAGAGTAATTAGACTAAGTTAAAACTAAAAATAATAACTGCAGCAGCTCAATCAAAAATTAATTGAACTTTGATAAATATTTTGATCTTGGACTTGGATTAGAGTAGGAAATAATCAAAAATTGTAAGGAATGTTGTTGAGTAAGATGATATTAACTTGGCAATTACTGGCTGGATGCAATGTCACATAATATTATTCGGATATGTGACAGTGATTTGGCATACATTCACATATCAGCCTTGGTCTTTGACTGAATAGTAAAAAAAGTGGGTACAAATCGTATCAGAAAGTAAGAAGGATCAAACGTGGGATGTGAATTGAATAGATGGAATAACATGATAACGGTTGGGCTAAGAAAGATAAATGAAAATTCTACAATTTTCCAACCAAGATTTAACCAGGGTCTCACGTTCCAACAGCTAAACTTTGAAGCCTACCATTTGCAAATCTCACGCCAAGACATGCAAAATACAAAGATGTATGCCAAAAATCTATTTTATTTAACCCCGGACGTCTGCTCATTACTAACACACTGCCTTGATAGAAATTTGAAATTAGAAACTTGTTGCTATTTTATTTTTAATTTCTGTTTGTGGCGTAAGTTATTAAAATGTGAACGTGCATTTTATATTATAGTCTATATAAGTTAGTGTAGTACAATTTTTAAGAAACCAAAATCGAATTGGTGTTTTAAACGAATAATTCATGTTTACAACAAAATGTGCTCAAAAACTTATTTAACGTGCTCTTTTATATTATTTTTAAAGTTCTTTACATTTACGTTTAAATTATAATTATACAATGCCGAGCTCAATATATGTGACAAGTGTTTTTTATTATAATATACCTATGTATGTAAAGAGTATGCATATTCTCAAAGATCTGAGAAATCATGAGTGCGAAAGAATTGAGCATTAGATTGTAGATGATCAATTAATTAAATTATTATTAGTCTGAAATAGAAAATATTGTGATAATGTGTGTTTGAAAAGTGCAGTGGAGGAATATAGAAAATGCAAGGAGGAAGTGTCAAAATTAAACCTGGAAAAAATGATTGGAGAACGGGTCCGGATGATTGTTTGCAAGTTGTTAACCCAAAATCCAAAAAAGTCCAGGTAGGCTAAAAAATATAGTTTTGACTATGCTGTGTGACGTTGTCTCGTAAGAAAGGGAACTATTATGTGCATGCTTTGGAACCACTTGGCACAGCAGTCAGAATTAAATTAAAGAACCATGAATTTCATCCAACTTTCACAGGAGTAAAATTGAGTCAGATTCTCTTCAGTTGAATCATAAAATAAAACTCATTGGTACTGAATGGTCTACACCAAAACCAATTATTTAAATTCATTTTGTCTGCTATTTATTTCATAAAAGACACTTTCTCAATTTATTGAACCTCAGACTTGTAAAGCAGGTCAAGGATATGGAATGAAATACCCGTATAAAAAATTGCTATTTTTCATGCCGAATGTATTATTGGTTCCGTTCCAGTTTATTCAAAACTTGGTAAATGTGACAGTCATTACTAAGCACAACAAAAATCTAACTAAATATAAGTATATAAGCATTTTTCATGCAGATTTGATTGAACGTTAAATCTGTTCATAAGATAAACAAAAAATATAGAGGGAAATGTGATGCCAACAAATAATTTTATTAGTTCACGCTGCAAGAACTAGTTTAAGCGACATTACTTATACACTTGATTTTCACGACAATAGATTTAATATGGCAAGAAAATCAATTTTCTATCAACTTTCGTTTCTGTCAATTACATTAAATTACTCACCTCATTAAAATGTACTTATATTAACTGTAGAGATAAATTAAATTTGATTATTTTATTTCTGCAGACTTGAGTTACAAAGTGTACAAATGAAATAGAAAATTAAATTTGATTCACATGTCCAATTATTGTTGAAATTCTTCAGTAACTTACGAACGGATACCACATTCACATTGCACATTTTCACCTAGGACCATATATAGTTTCAATAAAAATAGTTTTAAATGATTGCTTATTGCAATTCTTGGTTTTAATATGGTATTATATGATTTGTTTATATCCTTGCAGTGGAAAAATTTTTACTTGACATTTTGTCAAAAGCGTGATAAATGAAACTGGTCCTGCAATTAAATTAAAGACAAATTTGCATCAACTGTAGCTGTCACAATCTGACAAAGTTGTAGTAACTTTAATGCAACGACTTTGCATGATTCTTTCTCATAAATAATAAACAATTTGGAAAGTACACTTCCATGTCATTTATTTTTATGCAATCCTTGATTAAAAAGGATACAAGTGTTCAAACTAAAGGTTCATACATAAAATAGCATTGGGAAAACATTCTCTAACTCTGCCGAATAAAAGCCGTTTTACCCTTCTTGTTGGAATTGTTGAACTTTTGCTCTCTTGACTGTCAGTCTCAATGTTCAACATGCTCAGGATGAACCAATAACGAATTTAGTGTCTTTCAAGGAACTTGATATTTGCTGACAGACTTCGTCTTGTTGTAGACCAGCTAAACAAAGAGAAAACTCTTCAACTGCTTCCAAGTCGACTTGTGAAGAAGGGAATGCGGTAGTTAGCAAGTACTCCTTCTATCTCTAATCAACCATATATCCACAGAACATCAAATCGCTTTCTCTATATTTCTCCTCTCTAGGAACACTTGCAGGATGTAATGAAAAAGCATAAGCAGGTCCATTTTTAGTGTATTACAAAAAAGCTGAAGTGTCTGCTCTTTGCAATACTTCACAATTGCAGAGGTAAAGATATATACATATATACATGCTTATGTATTTATTTCGGTAGCTGCTTACAGTTAATAAATTCTTTGGGGTCTCCATTATTTCTTAGAAAGCTTCTTTGGTTCAGAGAATCTTATCATTTCTCATCTAATGGTCTGCATCACCACAAGCAGTTTTTTGTGCTACAAGTGCATCTACCAAAAATTGTTATTTTCCAGATTTGATACTTTACTCTTACTATATCGATTGTTATATAATAATTTTATCACTTGCTGGATACATAAATGGATTATAAAAGAAAATTGACAGGAAAAAACATCTTAACGAGAGAAAGTGACCAGATATTTCCAAAATTTATCATGAACTCTGAATTAAGTGCAACATATCTAAAAATCACTTTAACCAATTAAATTAGGCAACTATTTGAGAAATTCTTCTCGAGCTCAAATCTTCTAACTTATTTAAGATTACGTCAAATTACGTCAACTTTCCTATAAATGTATTTTTGGATTTAAACATTTTGGTTACAAACAACCCTAAACTGCGTTAATATTTATATGTTGTACATGTGAGGGTGATAACTTGCTGAATGTGTCATTTTGGCCTTGAGGAGGATTAAGTGTTCACATTGCTTCTCGTTTATTATCTGTTTATGTTTACTCAGGCATCTTTGTAAATCTGTGTGGTAGTTTAATTCGCTTTGCTAAGGTACCTTAATATTATTATTTCCATCTACATGGTTTATCGGCAATGGACTATAGAGAAAAGCTTGCTGAATTTAGAAGAGAGATAAAGACGATTGCACAACTTTCTTACGTAAACATGAACCGAAAGCATGATGATGGAAAGAGGAAGTATGAAAATCTCACATCTTTTAGATAAGGCCCTTGAATTTAAAAGTTATGTATTTATTATAAAGAAGGAGATAAGGTGGAGATGTCTTGTGACAGTATATTGGCCAAGAAAGGGCCATATTATAGTTAATTCACAGTTGGCAGTAAATAAATGAAGACATGTTGAGATGCTGCATGAAAAATGTGTAAAGCAACCCGAGAGAGCGGAAAGAGAAAGCCAGTTTTGAGTCGTACAACATTAGTGAATGGAATATTATAGTCCAACGTGTGTAGTCACTTTTCCTTGGAGTCTCAGTTCAGTCACAGTTTCACCCAGACCGGCTCCCGTCGCTTACCATCAGGGCACAAACTTTGGCTTCCAATCCTCTTTTTGGTCCATCTCACCAGGTATACTCACTTTCCATCCATTCATATTCTTGTGCCCACTCTTTGCTGTCCAAATCTTGCTTGGACTCTGAATTTAAGGGAAAGCAAGTTGAGAGAGATCGTGCAATATCATTCAGAGCTCAAGTATTAGAGTCAGCCATCAAGTAGGGCAATGTGAGTTGATTCAAAATGATTTCAGCTTTACATCTTCTAACCAAGGGACGCGTTTGCGTATTTTGTGACGAAAGTTAGTGAAATTCATCATTAGATTTAGCATGCAACTGTGGGATACATTCATTTGGACTCATCTGAGGCTTTGCTGTAGTGGTTGGACAAGACAGAGTGGTAATTTCTTTATGCGGGAACAACGTGAGCTTTCTCTCTCATGGCTCTGTTATTCCACAACACACATGAATAAGAACTAGTGGTGGGGAAAGTATCGGGTTACTGATTCCGCTAGATTTTCTTCATTCTGTCTGATTGGTTCGTGCCCAGTAAATTGTTCAAATATCCCGTTTTATATTGATTGCCGTTGGGACGATCTCAGTTTACTTAGAAATGGAAACAGTGAATAAGAGTCGTTTATGCTCTCAGCAGTCGTTGGAAGGGAGAAATTAAGTTACTGAAACCGGTAAGTATACCACCAGCCTTTCAATTTATCCCCTTTTTATTTAAATGTTAGAGCAATGAGACGTCAGAGAAGGGATTTGTGACAAAAGCCAACTGTTTAAACAGTTGCAAAAGTGATATTATTGCTTTCTCCACTTTCTCCGCCACTGCTAGGAAGGAAATACTTAACTTCCTGTCAGACCACAACTTCATTGTCCTGTTACCCACACCAGCCAACTTATATATTGCAGTACAATGTTGGCTTTGGCTTGGAGAAGAAGAGCATTCAACAAGTGTCTTGGGACAACTTCTCTCAAGTGTGATTTCTTTCAAATGTTTGGAGAATCGCTTTTTGTCAAGTGATCATTTCCTCTCTTCCTCCAAACTCAAAGAAGCCATTCTGGTTTTATTCAGCCTCTCAATTCAATTCAAGTTTACATAACACTATATTGGAGGATTCATTCATCCAAAGTTTTATTTGTTTAGAGAATTACGTCCACAATGTTCCATTTATGTAGGTGTTTTATAACTTTCCTTTGGCCATACGCATTAGTCTTTGGTTCGGATGCTAAATGTCAGTGACAGCGGTGGTCCACATAATTCTCTTCCGTGTTGCATGACCACTGAGTATATGTATACTTACTTGTCACTACATTATTGAATTGATTGAAAGTCAACTTTATAAGTGGGAAATATAAGCTAAATATTATTTACAGATACACAAATATAAGCAGGGGCCTTTAAGCTGAACATGTCAAATTAACCAATATGAATCATAAAGAAAGAAAAACAAAGCTTGCTAATAATCATTTTTAACCTACATATGTAATGTGAAAAAGTAATATCGTTTAATATATATATAACTTATTGTTCCCTGGTTTATTAATTTGAGGAATTATTATCTATTAGTACTTCAAATTAATATTCAAAAACAGGTATACAACCTTTGTATATATGAAAACTACTGATATATCAGTTCTGAAACTTTTACAGGGTAAAAAACTATAGTCATATCGAATTTTAACCATTTTTTCAGTAAAGCGTTTTAATTTTCTCCCTCTTGTATTTTATTGATCTTCCCATTAGCGGACTATTAATATTTGAACCTTCTCATCTGTGTCTGGCAGTGAAAGAAATTTCTGTAACATTGCATCTTTGAAAGTTTTGTTGATATGCTCTCGAGAATTAGAAACGAAAACTCGCTCGTTGCAGTTTCCACTAGTTTTTGTTGCACTCTCAACTTTCCTAATGGCACCAACCCATTCATGCAACATTATAACTGAAACGTGGAAGAAAAGCCGCATCTGACAGAGATGGAGATAAATGTTGGCTAATATCAATTCAATTGAGATACAGATATTCTACTAGAATGAGTAAAGTCGTTGTCGTTTTACATTTTCCGAGCAGGAAAGGGAAAGCCAAGATATCAAAGCTTTTCATTTCACCACAGACTAAAAGTCAAACCTTGACTCCAAAGAATTTCCCTTTAATGTGGTTTATTTCTGTAATTCGAATCCAATTTCTCATGGAATGGATATTGATGCAAACCTATTTATTGTAACAATAAACTTATTCTGAATATGAAATGATTCTTAATGGCTGCAACTGGGACCTTTATGAATCAAGAAATGCAAGCAGTAAAACTTTGACCGGTAATTTCTTTAGTATTGACATAATATCTAATCATGGGTGTATTTAATTGTACGAGAGAAGCAAGATGAGGAAAAGGATATTTGATAAAGTTGAGAAGGAGGGAGAAAATTATTAACCATGTTCCTTGTCATAATCGACAAGTCAATATCCAACCTCCGTCACAGGAAGGAAGCGAAACGTCGTCGTCAGTGAGCAAGCACTTTGTGTGTCATAGCCTTGAATTTCTTCCGCAACATTTCATTTTTAGATTAGTTAAGTTTTTGGAGAAAGTCAAATCTTCTTTAGTCGATGAGAAAATTACTTTTGCTAAAGGGAAGTAAATAACTTTGCCATTTGTCTATGTCAATGACGTAATTTGTATGTGGCTCATTAGCTTGCATGACCTAAAAAATAAGGGATGTTTTTTTGGATGACCCTTCTTTTGAATGTATCTTGAATCCTTATCAATCTGTTTGCTCTTCTAACATTTTTTTTGTAATGGAGGAAATGTTTTCAAATTGGACGTCAGATCATATTTTGTGTTCACCTTCATGGAAGAAAATCCATTACTGCATGGGCTATATTTTGGGTGAAATGGTGAAATGGCTGGGTTTGAGTAATAAAATATATCGGGACAACTGTAGGGCTTTCTATCTGATTTGAAGACCACGACCATGAATCTGATTACTTCATTAAATTTCATCAACAGAATCTGTGGTGGCCTTTGAACATCCAAGCAAAGTTGGAAACGAATAAGAAACCTTATATAAAAGGATGAAATTGCTCTTCATCAAATTTCAATGTCACCCCCAGATGTTTGTTGATTATTACAATATGCAATTGACACAAACTCACCTTTGGTGACTGGTAAACTTACATCTCGACCACCCATCTCAATTTATTTTTAAAAATTTTAGCAACATTGACCAAACTTTAGTGTTGTCTTTTTACGTGTGTCAGGAAAAAAATATCAAAGAAAATCAAGTCTCAAAGTGCTACTGTTGCTTGTATCTTACAAGGACCAATGATTTGACCAGAAAATCCAGTCTTTAAGCTTTTAGGTTGAGTGAATTGAGATTAGTTGAACTTCAAGATCTGGGTGAAAGCAGTCATCTATAATATCTATAATATGCATAAGCTTATTCTTTCTATATCAGTAGTTTATATAAAATGTATCTTTTCCCTGAGCATCAAACTTATAATAAGATTTTGGTTATAAAAACTTATTGAAAATTGAAAGAGGATATTTATGAAAAGTTGTGTTTCATATTGTTAATAAACTAATCTCAGCGACTTATTAATTAACAAACATTTTCAGTTTGTTGTGAACTCACAAGTTGACAAGTGCTTAACAAGACATTTAATCTGAGAGTTGAGCTCGAGAAGGAGATTTCTAACATAATGGCAATGTACGACACGGGAGGAGGATATAATCTAAAGTCCCTGCGGCCAGGTAACGGACTTCCCGAGGGAGAAATGGATGCCCTTCTTTTGGGGAAAACTAAGGTAAGCTCCTGCTTTCTTTTTACTTACAATGTAATTTAACTTACCTTGGATGTTTGCACATAATATTAATCTCATGGGATCCAGTTATATTTGTGTGATATGTTAAGAAGTTCCCTTTGCAAAATATTCTCATTTTCCCCAAGCATGACTAAAAATGGCCAGAACTCCCCTTGTACATAGCTTGGATATCTCATCCTAACTTTAATCAAGAATGATTAAATTAACGTTAATTATTTGCTGTTTGGCCAAATTAATTTGTTTCTTTGTGTAAAGCAATCTAATTTTCTATTCACATAATAAAGGGCTAAATAAAGTAATGAGTATGAACACAAATTGAGTATCTGTTTGATTAATATATAACTTAATGAACTGCAATATAGTGCTGCAATTTAACCAACAACAATTTATATAATACAAATAATGACGTCTTTGGTTTTCACAAAGAAGAGTAAACATATTTAATTTCTAATTTTGTCTCATTAGATGATATTTGTACGAATTTGTCAGTTTTGTTCACATCCGTTCAATGAGGAAGATTTTCTCAGAAAATGCTTAATTGTAATTGGATTGTGCAGAGTTGACTTCACTTTGCTCATTCAGTTGTGAAAGCTGTCTGATGAAGATAAAACGGAAAAATACTTTTCTTAATAATCAGAAATGAAACGAGAAAATATTCCAACATTCTATTCTCAAGACATGCGAGTATTATATGAAGATATGTGTAATTGATATGTTATTCATCAAAGATGTTTCCTGCAGAGCACACAAGAGAATTAAATAGGTTGATTGTCACTGTGTTGTTTTCTTCTTATGATGTCTAATTTCTGTCTTTCAGTCACGTTGTCCAATGAATGTGCTCATTAGAGGAAACGAATGAATGCAAATTGACATTTCTTTATTTTACTTGATACCATCGCTCTCTTTTGTGCTTTAATTCCAACATTCTGTTTAGTATCATAATAATGACAATGCCAACAAATTAAACATTCTTATGATCACGAATCTTTCACAAAGCTTTTACTGATACATTCCCCATGAAACATTGCAAAAAACGCAGCTCGGCAAAAAAAAATCCATTTTCTGCAGAAAATTTAAAATTTCTGGCAGAATCCTACAAGATTTTTTTTTGGCTGGGAGATTACGTTTGGTCTCTCCATTTTGACAAAATCACTCAAATTTTCTTTCAGCATATCGCATTTCCGTTAATAATATTTTCTCTTCTTGCCTCATATTTCTTTGCTTCTCAGTTGCCTAAAACTTTCTTTTACAGATATTTAAGCCTCGAAAGTTCTTATATTTACATCAACGGTAAATATTTACAGACACGCTTTTATTAAAATTCTTTCATGTAGTTTCAAAAACTTTACTTGTATAGCTTTGCATGCAAACAACGAACCGTTGTTATATTGTACAGGAAGTGAGAGATAAGTGTGTTTTGTATTTCTTTTTTTCTGAGATTGAAGTTTGTTTTCAGTCTCTCAATACTGAGAAAAGATTATTATGTTTGCATAAAATAAATCAAGTGTACCAAGGGAAATAAGAGCTAGTTCTGTACGAAATGAAGAAATTTGATTTGGTTGAAGTTGATAAAAGAGTGTGGTCGTGACTATATTAGTTGGAGAAAGTCGCTGATTACTTGGCTTCCCTTCAACATTTCCCTAACTTCACTCTTCTTTCCTTCAAAATCCACACATTTTGTGTATGCACGCGTTAAACTTCCAGCTCCACCGGTGTGTTCACTGACTTGGACTCCACAAGGATCAACACACGCCAAACAGAGGGAGCATTTCTCTCGTCCTCCTAAATGTCTTTCAATCTACTCTATTTAAAATTAAAATGATTCTTGTATGTATATATGAATTATTTTAGAGGAACATATCGAATGTGTTTCAATTTGTTTGATTAGTTTTCCAGCAATAATAATACAATACATGTAACAACAAATGTGATCATATATGCAACACAATACATTGTTGTAGCTTTTCTATATCTGTATTTATTATATATTTTATATAGCTCTTTGGTGGAGCTGATCAAATATTTGTTTAAGCAATTTGTCAATTCAATCAGTCAATATGTGGCGTCTACGAGGTAATTGATGACCCATAAATAAATACTGCAACAGGTGTAGGCAGCTCTAGAGAAAACAAAGTAATACTTTCTCCTAGAAAAGCTGCAAAGTCACAACCTTTGCTTTCGCTATAATTACGGCTTCCAGGTAAAAGTGAACATTTTACTTTAAGCAGAAGCTGACGTAAATTGCTCTTCCCACTTGTTACTTTGCTGCTGAAACTATATTATAAGTACTATAAGCTGATTAGAATTGGAAATTTGTAGCAGAAATTCAACAACGACAACTTTCAGAACTACTGCCACAAGCTAAATTGTAGCTAAATTGAAGAAGTCTGCTCTGTCTTTTATATTTTCACCATAAGGCCAATAATGATGCGGCATACTCATTTTCCTAAATAGGCTTTAGTCACTAATACTGTTGAAGATCTTAATAAAGTACGCGCTTCATTTTTCTCCCCTCTTAAACATATTTTTTTTATTACTTTCTGTAAAAGGCTTTGGACCTTTTTTTCCACACATTCTCCGCATTATTGTAATTGAACATTCAAATTTCAATATTTAAAAAATCTAACTATTTCGAGTTAATAGAAATTGACGGAGAAAGTTATTAGTTGTCGTATATGGTCAAAAAAAGATGGAATGAGAGGGTAAACTAGGAATGGAGAGGAGTAACACAGGATGGCAGCTAGAGACGAAACAGAGCTTTACGGTTACCTTTCAGTTAGTCACCACTTCAACTCACGTACTACAGTCGCCCACTTTCACCACCACCAACCAAGTCAGTCTCTAGCAAGCTTTATTACTATTCTATCCGACCAATTTTATGTCAAAAATGCAATCCGAATAAACATTAGTATGGAAAGGAGCCGTTTCCAAAAAAAATAGCATCAAATCGAAACATGTACTTATGTGCAACATTGTAACATTTGGGGGAAATGAGACCGAAATATGCAGTCCACCATCTGAGGTTAAGATGGGAATAGTGTGAAATGCAATAACAAACAAAGTTTTTCAATGGCTTGTTTTGTGTCAACCTTGCCTTGTGGTAAATACTTAAATACAGAGCAAACAAAACAGTGGGAGTCTAATCTAATGTACGGAATAAATTGGATCTTTCTTTTTTCCCCGCCACTCTGATCCAACTATTGAAGCGTGTCATCAGTTTTGGATAAAACTTGTTTTCCGACGAAAGAACAAAGTTTGTTGGAGCCAAAGGTTATTTGGAAGTAACTTGTGGGAGTTTAAAGGTCGGAAAAAGGAAACCAATAAAGAAAATTATTCAAGCGTCGACGGCTCTCATACAAATTTGGCTCTTGAAAGAGTTTAAGCAGCTTTCACTACATAAAGAAAAGGGAGAGATGCCATGTAATATGTATAAACAGGAAAATTGTACGCATTTGAGAAAATCGGATAACAAAGGGATTTATCTGAGGCTTTTTGGCCACAGATTTGGTGTGGCTTCTTTTTGCATTCATGGTCATTAAATTAAGCACTGATGGGTGAAGGAGAAAATTTTGATTCCCCAAAGTGAAAGTGAGAAATAGTTGTTCACTCGGAGCAAAGGAAGAATGAGAACTACATAAGAAGTTAGTTTTGAATTTCTTTGCTTGTGAAGAAAATTCAATTTGTATGTATTTAAATAAATTGGGCAAGTAATTTTCTTATGCCCACTTGAGACTTTTTGTCCGACTTTAGTAATTACCTGAGCCCTTGACATCTTCCTCTGTTTATCACAACATGCAATAAACAATTATGTTGAAAAGGCAAGATTTACATACATACTGCCTCCTGTTTTAGGCAATTTAGGAAAAGTTGGCCAACACGGTGTAATAAAATACCTTCAAATGCGTAAAATTAAAGTTGTTACAAAAGATTTACGCTTTGGTTACGTGGACCTTTTAAATGATTTATGTTTTGATTATCCTTTACATTGAGAAAATATTAAGGTGAGAGAAGAAGAGGAGAAAGTACAAAACGTAGTTTGCATGCTAAAATCTTGCATGCCATGCATTGTTCTGTCTCTCTGCATGTAATTCATGAAGGTGTAATGTAAAATGGAGTTAAGCCTTGAATATGGATGATATTACAAGGATTTAGGGGTTGGTGCATTTTCCTCAATTTCCGTCGGCTTTAGTGATACTAATTTTAATAAATGTTGATGTCCGTGTACAGTTCATTCCACCAATTTATATTATTTCACTCCTCTTCCTACGCCTGGCATAGTATGTTGTTGCAATTTGTGCATTATCAGGTTTCTCAGTTAACCCCTACTAATGACTGATGTACTTAGTTGAACAGTGAAACCGTTTCAACATTTTTGCATATATTATTTGTAAAGGTGGACGAATCCTATATTTTAGCTGTAGATAAAATGACAGGGAGCTCTCTCAAGCACTTGATTTCGAAGTTTGCATCATTTATGGCAGATGAGAAAGAAGTAATTATGTGACGTGGGGGCAGTGTCAGTGTCAGTGAGTAGTCTATATATAATTTTGGTTTCTCTTCCCAAACTTGAGTTTGGATATATACTAAATATTTAGTAGTACTGTGAAATGTATGCATTTCTTCATTGAACATGATGAATCAAACTTTAATTCTGTGCAACGTATCTCAAGCAAGCAGGTCATAATAGCCACCCTGTCATTTAACCCTGCATTATGTGACAAGCCCTCGGAGACAAACTCCATAAGTTAGCCAACAATAATTTGTGTAGTAAAATCGATCCATCTTCATCTGTCAAAAGCGACATTACTAGAGAACTTGCTCCTTTCAAAACTTTTTTCCTCATTTCCCAAAACTAATTTAACATCTATTCAAGCTAATTAGTGAAATGAATGTTGTCCGTATCATTTTGGTTTTGGTGGAAGGTGATCTTGGGAAAAGGTTTTGCATGCTCACTCATTTTGTTTTGCTAGCTCATGGAGTTTTAACAGAGAGCATTATGCGCCCCTCAATGCTACTGACTGGTGTCATGTCACCTTTCCCTTCTGCACAAAAGTGGTTAAGCATCGGATAAGCCAGGATTGGAAAGACAGCTCGACAGTTGACATCCTTTAGCTATTTCTTTCAGCCCCACTCCTGGCCATGTTCCTTTCTCAAAGAGGCTATGAAAATGGATTGCTTGTCACTACCACTAAACTCTGTGCTCAATGATATTTATCTAGTTTTCCCAAATAGGCGATTATAAATCATGATTATCACTTAATAAATCCTCTTGCCTATGGTTTGGTGGTTGGTGTTATCCAAACCCTCATAGTCCTCGCGAGGCGTGAAAAAGGAAAGCTCACACTTGTATTTTGAGTCATAATTATTTTGTTCTGTATGTCTCAATGATTTCTGCAATAAAATTACAGCGTGTAACAGAGAAGGGGAAAATTGCAGGGGAGAAGATGAAAGCACGTACAAATGAGCTGTAAACTGCCAAACTCATTTGCGCCTGCTGATAAACCTACAATAAACCAACATGACATCCGCCCTATTTTTTTTATTGTCCAGATCCTTTTTATCTGCTTTGTCATAGCCAACTTATATAAATATATCATAATTAATTTTGGGTCTTGTCGTTTAGTCCTTCAAGTTATTCATTTCACTGTTATTGCCATTTTTGTATCGTAACAAGATTTGTAGTTTTCTCTCTCTCTCTTGTGGAATAATTTTAATTAAATAGAGATTTGAAGTAGAATTGAAACAATAGAAGGTGTTTTATTTTTAATTAGCAAAAAGATAAGTTATTATTATTATTTCACATTCTTAACAATTCGAAGTTGGAAAATGGATAATAATATACCTATTTGGAGAAGCTTAAACTAAAGATATATTTTATCTAGAAAGAGAGAGAAAGAGCTCTAATAAGTTTTTTTGGTACTTTAGGTAAATAGTTTCAGGCAATTCATCGACGATAAAGAAATGGGAAAGTTTTGCTCATTTTCCCTATTGTTGAAAGTTTTAGGCATTTTAAAGAAATATCTCATTCTATTTCATCCAGCATGAAATAAGTGATGGTGAATAGAGAACATTTTTCTGTTAGGATTATAGACGAGTTGAAGGTTTCAATATAAATTTGTAGTAGGTGTTGCGCATTTCTTTGTAAATAAACTCTTCTTTGAACTTTGAAGTGTTCTCAGTTTTCTAGAGGCCAACTTGGCACAATTCTCCAAAATTAAAAAGCTTTGAAGAACTCAATGGTTTTATAAACAAGTAAAAGTTTCCCAAAATAAAGAGACATTCGAACTATTCTTCATGTCGAGTGTCAGTTCTCTGTCACTATTGCGTATTGTTTAGTCCGTATAGTTTGTTGTTTGGGAAAGATAATTTTTTACCTAAAAGTAGCAGAAAGAGAAAAGACAGTTGGAAATGAGTTACTTTGAGTTTGGTCAGCTCCATTACGTGGCTACCTCCAAAATTGAGAAAGCTGGCTGATGTCTATTTGATACAACTTTCTCTTTTTGTATGGCGTAAAAGTTACGATTATATTATTACTTGCCCTGTTCCAAACCCTTAAGAAACAAAATTGTAGCTACTTTTTTATGTGTATGTATATATTGGTTAAAGGAGAAAGCATGGCGTCCACGGTGCAAAAATATAAACTTTGTGTAATAAACTCCATAATTTACGTCCCTCATTTTAAACTGTCGTCTTGCATGATGTAGTGTGCTAACAAATTTTAACAAACTTTTCTTTCCAAAGCTCCGAACATCAATACCATACGCAATTTCTGTAAACTGTCCCTCTACATTTGTATTACACGTGTCCATGAGTTAGATTACATGCTCACAGCTTTCTCATCTATGCATGTATAGAAGAGTAAAAACTGGGGATTAAAGTTAGACATGAGAGAAAGTAGTGAGGGAAGGAGATTGAGTAAAGGTTGCCCTAAACAAAATGGAAATGAAAGCAAATAAACAAGAAGGAATGGTTTGCATTTACAGAGACAGGAGGAAGGAATGACATTGGCATTAAGTTGGCATTATTTTAATAGAGCCAGAGGTGAAAATGGCGGAGTGAAAAGTCAGAGTTGTCGGGGAGGAAAGTGGAGGGAAAGGGATGAGCTCTTCCATAGTTAGTTGACTTGTATTAGATGTGCACTCAGACAATCATATATTTCTTCCTAACTACGACTCATTATTTTAACAAAACCTACCAAGCCTTCAAAGCCTCTCTTAACTCTTTTATAACTGTCACTCACTCACTTACTCACCATGTGTCTTATTAAAAGTACTTTGTAGACCAAGTTAAATATTTACAAGTAAGCCAACAAAGTCCAGGGACAACAAAGTTTGGCAGATAGTTAATTAGCAGTCCAATTTAATCTCGCTTCGCAGAGGACTAAATTTCAAATATAATTATATTTAGTTGCTTGTTGTGTCTTTTTGCCAACTACATGAAATGTGTTTAATTGCTGCTTCGGCAAATAATGATTAGATCCAAATATTCCTGATTTGCTGAACTGTACAATATTGCAAAAGCTTCACTTTATGTAATTAACTTTCCAAACGAAGAGAAAGTTTATTTTCCTTTTAAAAATTCCATGCTTGGCTTCATTACTCTCTTTCAGATGGTACGTTATTTCATTGTATACCATTGGAACACCAATTGACAACAAAGGGTAAATAAATAGAAATGGATAATATCCGCAAGGGTGTTTTTAAGTTTAACTCTTTGTGCATGGTCAATAATTTTCCAGAAAGGTTTGGCAGAGTAAACATAAGAGAAGCTACTACCATGGCTTGGAGAAATGCTGGGAGTCCATAAATATCCAAATAAATGCCGTAAAAACAGGAAACACGAGGTCGTTTTTAGGTTTGCCTTTGAGGGCGATCGGTGCTCATTCATTAGATTTCCTTTAACCAACTAGCCATTTTAGCGTATTCTGAGGTTTTCCCATCATCAACTCTTAAAATTATATCAAGCTCTGCTGCGATTCCAAGTAGCAACTGAAAGAGGTAATTTCCATCCCAGTTCAGAGGCTGCTGCTGTGTCTGCCCAATGCCGAGATGTGAGTTGGTGGTTGTTGGGAGTTGCGCCTACTTCCAACGCTATCTCAGGCCGGGGCTGCACAAGTCCCAGCTCCCAGCCTTTGCTTATTTGCTAGTCTCACTTTTCCGTTCTGTTGACAACACTTACTTTTACTTTACCTGCTTCTATATTTCACTCTCAGTGGCCAACAGCATCTTTCAAAACCTGTCTTGAGCACGTGAACAGTCCGCGTGTCCAACTTTTGACGCTTTTAATTGTGATATACTTATGGAATAATATATGCGGTGATTATCAATTCTTCTTTAGCCGCCGGCACGTTGACATTCTTTACCTGAGACAATATCTAGCTACCTAAATAACAAGAAAGAGAAAGTTCAGTTTTCAGTGACATATTATTACATACAAGGTGGGGAAATGTAGGTAGTACATGAGGTGAGGATCTAGAGAATGACTCTGCAATTACTTGGCATAGTGTCAACGACAAGAGACAAACTGTAACGACCCTTACTTTGTAATCTTTTGGTCATGTTTTAAGTGGAGCTTCTGCGCTTATCACACACACATATATTTATATTGGAACATTAGGAGCGAAGAAAGTGCCCTCAAAGGATAATTTCCCCCACAATTATTACTCCCACCTCAACTAGTTTTCTCCCATTAAATATAACTTTTGTCTTGTAAAGTGAAATTTTCTAGTGAAAGTTCTTTTTTAATAATCATTAGTGTTTTTTACTTGAAGAAAATCACAAAGGTTCACATGAAATTAAATATCTTGGCGTGTGTATGTGCAACTTTCTTCTGCTTGTTACTGTTTCCAACTTTCTCTGTCATCCAATAACGAAAGGACAAACAAGTCAAGAATTGCGAAATAAAATAAAAGCTCTCTGCTTTTGAGATTTTTGGTAGACGAAACAGAAGCTATGTACATTCTCAGTAAAATGAGTAAAATGAGACAAACTAAATTGAATTTTGGCAATGCGCAATTTAGCAAAGTTCTGGAAATTAACTTTATTGACTGATGGAGAAGTAAAATTTGAGTTATTTTGACACTTTATGTTTCTGACATCAAGCAACTTTCTTTAGTTTTTTCATATAAGACAGTTGGTTAAAGTTTTTACTAAATTTTGCATCAAGCTTCAGGAGAAAGAATTTTCGATCCATGAAATTCTCAAACTTGTCAATTTCTAAAATAAAATTTTAAATCAGTATTGGATCATAACCAAAGAGGTTCTACAAATTGTTTTAAACAGTATTATTTCATTTATTTAAATAAAAGTAGACAAAAAATGCTATTTTTTTGTACCGTTAAGGTAAACTCTAAATTGCGTGTCGTCATTATTCCCGAGCAAAGAAAAAAAAAGCCTCATAATGTCTCACCGAACAAATGCGCAAATTCTTCAACATTTTATTTTAAGACAAACTGTTGCGTTGAGGTAAAAAGCTGCATACATCTGGAACCAAAATGTTGACACGTTAGCTTAGGAAAATGAAGTAAAAATGTAATTCTAATCACAAGTCGTTTCCTTTACCTACCACAATACATAAGTACAATGCTCGGAAAGAAACGATGAGGTTACATTTTAACATTTTAAAAAGTAAACAAGTACAAGTATCTAAAAGAGGTGTACGTGTCCTAAAAAGAAGGAAAATTGGAAACATATAAAGACTAAAGACGTATAAAATTTTATGGCTTAAAACTTTACCCAAGCCACTGCTTCCAACGTACAAAATTTTCTTATCTCCAAAAGATCAAACGTAAAGAAAAGGAGAAGGACATCAAAAGAAAGAGGCTCATTATTCAGTATAAGAACTGAGGTTGAAAAGCAGGGGGAAATTTCATGGTTATCATAAAAATAGCGTCTCATTCTATTTTCTACACACCCAAAATCCAAACAGTATTGGACTAATCATATTTCTTCTCATGTATATTAAGCAATAATGAATGATCAGACATCGTAAAGCATAATGGAGAATAAAATATTATTATTATGAAACAATGCGTGTTTATACACATAACTATATTCATGTGGAGCTATTTGAGAAATCCCAATAATAAGTTGAGCTTTTGGCTGGAAAAGGCTTATCCAGGGCTAAGAATGAGAGCGAGAGCTGGTTTAAATCCTAGAAAAGAGAGGATTTGAGGATGTTTCAAATCCGCTTTCAATTCATTGTAGCAAATAATACATGTGGCTATCATAAGCAGACACGCTTTGGGGAATATCTTCATAAGAAGTCCAAATTCCATTTCAATTTCGCTCATTCTGCAAAATGGACAACCATAATGCTCAATGCAACTTGTCCATGTTACATAATGTGGCGAGTGTAATGGGGACAGTCTCTGACTGACGGCATTTTCTACAGCAGATGGTTTTCACTCCGAAAGTCATATCACTTAGATTGGGAAATGGAGGCTGCTGTACTTTGGGGAGAAAGTCAGTTGATACAGACAGAGCACAGTGTCGGAGAGATTGCAAAATGTCATGAACTATATATGAAAGTAATCTTTTCCAGATTTATTTTTCATCCTTTTGCTATGCTTCAAAAGCACTACACTTGATGTGGTTTTCAATTCTTGGGATTTCGGGTCACATTTCTTTCAATCCTAGAGCAATTTGGCAAGTAAATACCAAATGATAATCATCCAACATAATCTTCATCCTTTTCTTAAAAGTTGGAGCTAGATTTCTTGGATATGAATAGATATTAATTATATGCCTCAAGCATTCAAAAGAAAACATTTGTAAGTATATTGTACAAAATGTCTAATTAAAATCAGACGGCTTCATCTCAATGTTATTTCAGGCTTTTTTGCGTTAATTTTATGATTCTTTTGTGGCTGTGCATGCATGTAGTCAGTACAAGTGTTGAAGATATTAACGGTATCTGAAAATAAGTAGTTAAAACTTAAAAATAGATGCATGATTTGTTTCGTTGTACAGTTTTTTGTTTATTTGAGGTAAATTTTATAGCATTTTTTGGAAGCCAAAGATAACACCAAGTTTCGGTCTAGATGTACATATGTTTTAGAAATGTTGTGGATGCAACGACAATTTGTTTAAGTGTTTGGTTTAACGCGAATGTAATTCAAATCAATGAGGTGAGATTGAGAGGAGATGAGTGGCCTTTGATGCTTAAGAGCCTCCTTCACTTGTTTGTTTTCTTTCAAACCTCTGTTTATTTTTATACGGAAACGAGTGAGCAGTGCATACAATTTATAGGCCCTCACTTTTTATTATCTCAGCGGACTTCTTGAAAGTCAGCAAAAATTTATTCACTGTACCGCACAAAATGTCTTGTCCTTTGGTTGTTGAAATTCAAGAAAAAAGTTGGAAACCGTAACAAATGTACAAGAATGGAATTTAATTTTGTCAATGTTCATTTAAATCCAGGTTTAATCAAATACCTATAATAATAATTAAATATTGATTCTTCAAGAGACTATACTATCGAAAAAAAAATTTTTAGGACAAAGATGAAAACTTTTATATTTCTAATAATTTTCCATTGAAAATTGAGGTCAAAATATAACAAAAGAGACAAATATAGGTTTCAATTACAAAACGCAATTTGCATTTTTTCCTTAACTTTACAAAGGAATAGAATAAAGTGGTGAAATTGTAAGGATTGTGGAAGAAAGTGAGCACAACAAGTGAAGCCAAGCAAGGAAATGATGTTTTGGGTTTATTAGGGAACACATTCCACTAATTGAATCAAAGCTCAAGATCACCAGATTGGCTTAGAGCTGGACGCAATTGAACGGAACAAAGTTTGGAGTTTGTTGTTTAGTTGTTTGCTCTTGACCAGATGCTAAACTTTCTCACAACTTTCCTTCATATTTATTTGCCTGGAAAATAATATAATATTTGCAGTTCGTCCATTTAAAAAATAATTTATGCCGAACTCGTACAAACTCAGTGGTTGATAAAAAGATATACTTTAACAAATATTATTAAAAAATTGTGTGGTTCATGGTAAACTAATAAAGCTTAACAGACATCAAATTAGGATTTTCTCTGAGCCTTGAATAAGACTTATTTTGAATAATAGGATCTAACGTAATGGGAAACTACATGAATACCTAATAATACACACAATGGAAGATATTACTTGAATGGGAATGAGAAAATAATAAAGACGAGATCTTGAGACGTCTGATTGATTTCTTCCGTTCAGTGGTCCGCAAATTGATACCTTTATAGTCCTCCATCCAGATATTAAGGGATTACATAGCTACTTCTGTATGCACTGTATACGACTCAATAAAAAGTGAGAGGATTTCAAAGAACATTTGAAAGTTATTCACAAAGGAAGCATTCTTTTTTCCTTGCTCCAAGATTCGCTAGAGGGGAAAGTGATATTCGTTTACACTTGTGCAACCAGAAAATTACTTGCAAACAGTAGTAATGAAAGGTACAAATAAAATAATATAACGAATCAGTGAACAAAAAAGTCATCCCTGGGAACTAAGTATAGTCATCCTCAATCATCTCTTGGTTAATAAAATTCTCCACCATCCGTCACAAAATTACTCTTTTGCCAAACTGACAAATGTCTCATCTAAAATCAGAAGCTAAAAGAAACTAATAATTTCTCATCATTTCTCTTGTCTCACTCGATTTCATATTATTATTGATCGTGTGATACATACATAATGCATTACCTTAATTAAGTTTCGACAATGCACTACCATATTATTTTCTGTCTGAGAAAACTGTCTTAAGACGCCTAAATCTATCCGAAAGGGAAATTTTGGTTTCAACAAGTGAGGAATCTCTAATGAGAATAGAAGACCTATGTCTCGTGCAGTTGGGAGACACATCACCCGTTTACATCGTCGACAAGATTCCATCCAAGATGAAAAAACAGCCCGATTTATAAGAGTAAGTTTTATACGTTGTACTATAATTCAATTGTCCACGCATTTACCATAATACATTCGTGAGAATATGTAAAACTTTCCCCATTTATGGGGAAAATGAGACAGACATTTTGTTACAACAAGAACCATGTATGCTTGTTGGAGTTACTAAGTACATACATCCGTTCTTGTTTTTCTTGTTGCGTAATGAAATAGGAAGGTATATATTTATAATATTAATTTTCGGTATCAATCAATTTTTACTAAAATTAAAGTTTGGAAAAAATATAAGTAGGGCTTAAGTTTCGGATGTTTTCTCGAGGGTATGGAAAGGATTAAAATCTAATTATTAAATGGACGTTACGCAGTTGCTGATTTCTTGAATGCCATTTTTAGTTGCAGGATTTTTTCAGAGATTTTTTTTAATGTTAACAAAATAAAGGTTTACTCTGAAAATTCTTTAATAAAAAGAAAACTATGAATCTGATATTAACACAGATAAAACAAGATTGATTTTGTATTTAAATGTGCATATAAGAGGTGTAAAATAAATTAAATTGGATAATTGAATTTATTTGTGGGCAGATGGGCGAACATGAGGATTTGAATATTAAACTAATCGAGTTATGGTTTGAGATGGATAAAGCATTTTCTCATGAAATCGCAATGTCTTTGCAACTTGCTTTGGCTATATGTTTTACAAGGATATGATAATTATAATCATGAAAATATGGTTCTACATACATAAGATAAGGCGTGAAAGTTTTGATTATGTTCACTACCACTCTTTCACATCAATCAGAGTTTGAGAGAGAGCAAGTGGTTGGGTGGAAGTGGTTATTGTTTAGAGGACTAGTCCCAGATAAGTAGTTCATAACTTTATTAGCCCATCTTCCAACATTTGGCTAAATCTAATGCAAAACTTATATTCATCAAGAATTCGGCAGTCCTTTGTCTTTTCGAGGAGGAGAATATGAGATGAGCAGAGAGCTGTATTTGGCATGATAATTTGCCCATCTCTGAATTAATAAGAGCACAAGTTTACTCCTTTGTTTTCATTTCATAAACTTTACAACGAACAAAAGTTTAGAATTTTCTTCTGTATGTAAATGAAAATGTCGAATAATATTTATTTAGGTGCTTAATGAAAGTGGTGAAAGTATAATACAGTATAATATAATATATAGTTGTTTATCGGATCCACAAATATGCACTATTGTACTGATGTGGTTTTATTATTAAACAAATGCTTGACATAAGGCTAGGAAATAAATTTCGAAATTGAATGTAGGCAGAAAAGTTAATCAATGTCAATAGGGATTGAGCCAACTTGATTACTGACAAAGTCCAACCACCGAGCCAAAGCAAATAGATATCGCATCTCAATTACGCTGTATTGTGTATTGTGTAGGTTGTTTTCCTTATTTAATTTCACTGATGCCTTGAGTGCTAATTACTACGTGTAGTCTTTCCTCGCTTTCATCAATAATTACAGCACCGTTTCCGGTAATACATATTTATTACATACAATCAAAAACATATTCTACTAGCCAATTGTACAGCACAAAAGTCTGTTTTACAATTTACTAGAAGAACCTGCGGGCCGAAGCCCGCAAATATTGGTAAATTCCGGATTTAATATTTCGTAATTTTCCCGTGTCGAAAACGCATGCAAATAGCGCGTTTGCATGGAATTTAAACAAGGAGAGAGAGAGAAATGAGTGAAACGGGTAGCAGTGGAAGCAGTGGGACTGCTAGAGAAAATGGTCGTAAACAAGTTT
>JAQIXN010000384.1:0-41214 GCA_034698145.1 Proisotoma minuta
CCCTCTGTCGACGCGGGGGGAGAAAAAATAAAAGTATAAAAAATGTTTCTAAACCGAAATTTATCTGGCTTTTCAATGAAATATAAATAAAGTCTCAATTCTCTAAATTACCAGAGATATGATTGTTTACTTGGGTAACAGAACTTATGACCCGACTAGGTAGATAGTTGGAAAAAAATGTTCCATTCAAATGTAGACAAATAACTATAACGAGAAGTCATATAACAATTTGGCCCAAGCTTATCTTTGCCCTTATTCTTCAAAATCTGCGGGATCACATAATGACCATCATCACTATATTACATATGTAGGGTACGAGGAAGGGAAAGCAGTTTATTTTTGGTTTATATCTTATTGCCAGATATCCCTATTATATAACTTTCTCCACACGTGTTAAAGAATAGTGGTAAAGTTTTGCAAATTTATTACGTCTTTTGGCTGCAGCTCCGTCTTTTATTGAAATTTGAAATTCAGATAAGATCTCGTCAGCCAAAGCCAGAAAATCTTTTTATCTACTTTAACTAGTTGTGATGTCTTGCATCTTTTGCATAATGCAAAACTGATGGCATGTTATGCATGAAAATCATATCTAGCAGAAAAATGCATAAATAAGTTATAATAATAAGTAGTAGCAAAAGTTGATAACGGAAATTATAATAATTCTTTTAAGGGACAATTTCCCTTGATTCCAAGTGGGCAATTATGTCACACCCAAAGAGCACAGAAGGAGGGAATTTGGTCCCATAAAAATTACATACAAAATGAAATATGTCCACTACCTAAACCTAACCTACGCCAAGGGAAAATAGAGGAGAAAGTTCGTTCTACTTGTGTGCTTTCACATTTATTCTCAAAGGCCCCTAAATTTTATACTAGTCCAACTCCAACAAAAGAATTTCTTTCCATTACTTACACAGTTCTAGACTCTTATTCCAATAAAATGGAAAATATTTAACAAAATGATCATTCAATGATTTTGCAAGCCAAAGAAAAGCTAAATCTTTAAGTATAGCGTTTTAGGGTTAAGGAGAACTTATCATAAAATACACGTTAAGGATTGTTCATTGAAACTCTATTTGTGAAAGGAGTGAATAAGATAAGCATTCGGCTCATTGCCCTAAAATATAATTCTCGCCCCATATCCACCAACGAACAAAATTCTAAAGGCCCACTCAAACTTAAAATCATGTTTCAAAATAAGCCTAGCGAAATTTTATATTATATATTTTGTTGTCGTTTCTAGTAACTTTTAATTTGACCATATTTGAATACTTAGAGAAAGTTTTAATAGGACTGCGGATAAGTGAGATTAGTTTATGTATAATCTAAATTCTGCAGGACAAATTATGCAGAGGTGTGAAAGAAAGAAGTGGGAGAAATTTTAGTGTTATGTTTGCAACATAAATTCCTTCTTGCAAATAAAATTCAGAAGCAGAAGAGAAATGCAAATGAGGATTTCTTCCCTTTCTCATCCCAAAGAACATTGGGGTAGGATTTTTGCAGAATATATGTATATTTCGTTTTTTTATTCCTCAAAGGAGCTATGAAATATTTGGACGGAAAGTGTTAATAGTTCTCCGCTTTTCTGAAACATTTAAATTTATACCTCCAACAGTTTGGCGTAGACATAACCAGATTATTTTATTAATGTATGCAATGCAATGCAACGCGTCTTTTCTTTTCCAGAACAGATTAAACGATAATTTAAAATTCTGGCTTTCTTTGCTTGGCTTTGTCGTCTGTTTGTGGCATTTGGATTCTGAAGATAAAAAATCTTTTGCGTTTAAAAATGTGAGTTAGTGGGACAAGAGATAGAAGGAAGACCTCATGGAGTGAGAGTTGGAATCTCTGTCTTTAAGAGTTTCATGTCAATTGCCCACATAACAACTTTCCCAGCTCCACTCCACATCCGACATAAATCTCTTTTCCCTTACTTTACGGCTTTCTCGTTCCAAAGTAAATAAGACTGTGTCCTTTCTACTACGTAACTAACCACTCTGCATTCATTTTTTAGTTGCCACTATAGTTCTTGATATAAAATGAGAAAACAATGCATGGTACTGTTTCTGGGTCATAATGTTTCAAGTGTTTTGTTTGTAATACAATTACACCTTAAAAGTCTTTCTAATGGGGTTATGTAACATACAACAGGAGGAGGATGTGACAATAAGTGTTCAATTTTGCTCGCAGGTTATGACACGAGGTCAAAAATTAGTTGAGAGTCGAAAGGGTTTGACGTAAAAGTTAATACCAAAAAGAGGCGTTTTGGTATCACGGGGAATGGTTGGAGTTAATCATCCTTGACGGGGACGTGATGAGATGACACCCACTGCTACGTCAAACTATCATAATATATGGGAGGTGAAGTAGCAAAACATCTGCCATCATGTTCTTTCTCCAAGATGAAAAAATACTTAGAAAATTCCAGGAGAAAGTAGGTGATCGATCACAAAAGAAAACCTGAGTGAGTGGAGCCTTGATGTGAAACCAATCATGAAGAATTGCTTCTTAAAAGCAAAATAAGATTTCTGACGAAAAATGAAACAAACAAAAATTAATTAACTGTTGAGATGATGAGCAATTCAATTTTCTAAAGAATTACGGAGAAAGTAAATAAAAGGCTTAAAATCAGGAGTTGATTGCAAATTATAATTTGCAATCAGCAAGACTCGTAATAATTAATTACTTGTTTTCTTCCAGCTGCACAAGAGCCAAAAACAGGGAGTGGAAGAACCAAGTAATTATAATTAATTTCATACACATTGCTTTTTAGTACGAGCTTGAAAACTTTAGAATTATTTAATAAACTTTATAAAGGTGAAGGATCCATTAAAAACACTTTTGTACAAAACACGTACTTGAATGTATTCAGTCGCTTGAATCATGTAATTAGACAAAAGAGAGAAATTAGTTTATTTTATAATGAAGATGATTACAAGTGTCTAAAGTCTGGCCTTTTACATTAATTATATTTCTTCCAATTCCAAATTTCAGCCTTGAACACTTTGCTTAGTCATTGGTTATATAAATGAAATGAAACAAGAAAGTAAAGAAATCTTATGGCATTGGTTGATCCCATTGATTATTCTCAGAAGTATCTTTGTGAAAGTAGAGAAAGTAAGTAAATCAAGCCACAAAACGACTTAATCCCTTCGATTTCCACAGACTTTTTGGATTGGATTACTTTACTGCAATTGGGATGATCAGCTCTATAGTTTGTCTTATTTTCCCAGACAGGACGACCCAATTCAACTTTCTCTCAATTCATATGTCCATACTTACCATGTGGATATATTCTTACATAAAATTATTTGAGGGTAACCGCAGACAGCATTGAAAATTCCAAACTTTGCTTGCCACGTGTCCATTCATTGATAAGGACAAGTTTTCTGACATTTTTCTTGGGATTGAATTTCATTATTGAAAAGGTTGCCCTAATTTTAAAACTCCTTTTGACAAATGAATTCAAAGTAATGTTTTCTCTTACATACATATATATTAATCTTATATGTGGACATTGCGTATTTTGTTTGTCTTGCATATTTTTTTGGATTGAATAGATCTAAGTGAGTTGCTGATTTAGGTCAATTTAACGTTATATGTACACATCCTTTGAGTTTTAGTGGGGGGATGAGATTGAAAGACAAATTACATCCAAAAAGAAAAGTAGCAATGTTGAATGTGTGGAATTTTTGCATTCAGTTCGTCGTTCATACATACTCATATCAAAGCTCCAGTGGTTTGTTGTTTTGAATGTTTGAGATTCGCAAACTACCCTTTGTGTCTTAACAAGTTGCATTTATTTTTTCAAGTGACAGAAGGAGAAAAAATGATTGATATGATTAGACTGAGATACGTCAGATAAGTGTCTGGGTAAATTATGGGTTGGAAAAGATTTAATCTCATCGTAGAGGATGAAAAATGATGGATTACCCTCTAATCATCCTATATTTTGTATATCATTGAAAAAACTCTAGTTGCATACTTGCAATTTTGCAATCGAGAATTTGCATACTTTTCTAACGCCAGAAAATAAAAATTGCTTAAATGACAATAGCTGACAAATTGGGTGTGCGAATTTTTCTACATTTTAACAAAAAAGGAAGCACTTTACTTTTACAAAATAACAAGTGAAGATTGACATTTTTTAATAAAAAACGTCAAAAGTGGCACGGCATGTCACAGATACACACAACAAAGTTCAGTCTTCAAAATGTTACAAATAGAAAAGTTACCAGTCAAACTGTCAAAACAGACTAAGAGAAAGACAATCACAATAATGGGTATTTCATGTCAGTAATCATCTTCGTGAAATGAGGGATGGAGGAAAAAGTCAACAGGGCAGAAAACGCGACTGAACCTACGATAACAAGATTTACTTTAGGACTGCACTCGCTCCACTTTTTTTTTTTTTTTTTTTTTTTTACTTTATTGCGCTTATTCACATCATGTCTTCGCATCCTGCCAAACAAACGAAATAAATGGGGTAGGACAAATACTGGATCATGAACATCCAGGAAGGACAAAGTGGATTGGACTTTTGGATTTAAAAGACTGACTGGATACGGATGGATGACGATGGGAGACAAAATGTGACATGTGTCAGACCCACTACCAAGAGAAAACAAATTCTGGCCAAATATGAAAAAAGTAAAAGTTGGCTCTTGAGTATGAAAAAGTTGACATTTGACTTGGCAAAATATTTTTTTTGGGACTTTTCGCATCAACAACTACATATTGTAGAAATTTTAAAAATTAAAACCAAACTTAAAAAAAACTCATGAAATAGTGTGATGAGTACTAAAACAATTATTTTTACTTACCTTACTTGTAACATAAATTTATTTATGATTTTGGACAAGGTAATTACTGGCTGCAATTAAAAAACTTCCTTCGGTCTTTCACCAACTTTCTTTTGCACCAACAAAACCAAAGTGTCCAGCAAACAATTTCCGGTGTTCCGGTCAATTCATAAAAAGGAGAGTAGGTAGAGAAAAAATAAAGTGGTCGACTTGAATTGGCTCCAAGCTTTGGAGGAAGAAGAATCAACGATGCAAAACGCGAAATGGTCCAAGCCAAGAAGTAGTTAGTTGACTAAGGCTCACTCCATCTTTTTGCACTCTTTGTTTAGCTTTCTTTCCCTTTATGTACTCCTCTCTTCTAATCTTTGTTTAACACGCTAAAAATTGAGAGCGACTTTGCAGAGAGCAACAAAACAAGTCAACACAATAAGGAATGAGAAGAGATACAGAAAATGTGTATTTTTGCTCATGCCAGATTCACCATCCACCAGCCAAGCGAAACGTAAAATGAAGAGTAAAGAAGTAGCCCGGAGAAATCTTGGGAAAAGTCTAAAGTATAAAATCTGGAAAAGTGAGACTTCTTCTTCTCTCTCAACTATTATTGCTAGATACTTGCACCGTTTAACTCAATAGATGCCAAAACCAAACCAATTTGTTGGATGAAGAAAGAGCCATTAACTTTGAGCTTATGCTATATTTTATCCCTTCAATGGCTGTTGCATTGCATTGTTTGTGCGTCTTCAGTTGAAGTGTGTTATTCCACTCTGAAACTTATTGTCTTTTTGGAATGATTTGATAAGTGGGGAAGAGATATAAAAGAAAGGACTCTTTCAAATTGAAACGGCCAACAAAAGAAATGTTACGTAAAAGTGAGTAATTCATTTGGTTTAGTTTAGCTTTTCTTATCAGACATCCGCCGTAATTTGACGCAAAGCTATTTTACAATGAGCCAAAAAAACTAAAATAAAACTTCACTCACTCAATCAATTTTTTCTTTTGATGGGAAATTGGCACTATCTTTTATCTCAAATTAAACACAGATTTTTGTAAAAACAAATAAGATCATTTAAAACAATTTTCTGACCAGTCGTGCATGGGTTTCTAATTCTGTCAAAATCAAAAGCAGATTATCATCGAAACAAGAGCTAAAATAACAACGTGATTGAATTGCACAACAAGATCTGGGTTGGCCTATTCACTTACATTAGCCGTGGCAAGAATTTATAAGAGACAAGATGCGATAAAGAAAGAATTCTTTTTCCTCGCTCCCTTCCACCTTTTCTTTATAACTCTTGACTTGTCTCCCAGAATTAACGACAGCTATTCACTGAATAGCAACATTTTCCCTCAGCTGGATCTGAATGCAAGTATTTTAACCTCAAAAATGTAGAGAAAGAGTTAATGTGAACAAGTTAATGGAGTCTATTCGCGTAGTTGTAAAAGTATTTTGTATAATGGTAAAAGTTTAGAAGGAAACGCGAAATATCCACGTCCGTTGTAATTTTCTGCTCATGGAGTTTTTACAAGCTAATAGAAGATGGAGATGGGCAATGCTAATGTGGGGACAATCGTTGTTGCTGATCTGCGAACAATTTTAAGAATTGGGATTTACTGATTTTGGCATGTTATTCTACACCCTCAATGAAACAATTGGGTCAAGAAGAAATGTGTTTGGATGGGAGGTCTCTCTAATTCATGGCTTCCGTATGTGTTCAAACCACACTAATCTTCAACCAAGTGCGAAATTAGCAACATTTGTTTGCAATCTTTGTCTGGGACACTCTTGTAAACATGTCTGAGATTAGGATTAATGGTTGTGTAGATGTAAAGTAGATGTAATTTAAGATTTATAATTAAGGAGCTCACTCATGGATGCTCAATTCAATGCTTCTCTGTCGTTCGATGACCACAAGATAAAGTAAAAGTTTTCAACAGACTCAGTCGTCTGAGATAATTTATTGTATTCTGCTGATAATGATTGTTGTTGATTGCAAGCAATTCAAAATTACCATTGTGTAGATGCTTCCAAGAAATATTTGTAAACTCCAAAAATAGGAGATTTATTGCAATTACTATAATTTTACTAAAGGTGAAAGTTTATTTCAGACCCCTCGACTCTAGAAAACAATTTGTGGGATATTGAAATCACATCCCATAAAAACTTTGCCCATTATGAAAATTTTCTAGACCATTAAAAGTTTTGAAGAAGGAGTAAAATTTTAATTAACAAAGTCCGTGTAAATATGTATTGCATTAATTAAGATATGAAACGGAAGCCATCCACTTTAATATCAGTTGATAATTTCAACTTGATATGCATATGTATAAGAGTAAATATACAATATGCAAGAGATTCAATATACAAAGTTGAAACTTTCTCAACACAGTCAACTTTGAACTGGTTGTGGTAGGAGAGGATTTGTAAACTCTTTGCTTGAGCTTTCTTTGGTGGTAATATAACCATTTCTCGCTCCGTAAATCATGGTCTTTCTCTAAGGAAAGCAGTTTCAACTCCAGGCCCACTCACCACCCCTGAATGTGGCAACTTGGGACGCTTAAAATGACATATCTTTCCCCCAATGAGTGCAAGGGCAGCTAATTTCCTCACTAATCTCATCACTCATCCGCCATTATCTTCTTAATGACTCTCCAGAGAGACAACTTGCCTTCAAATTCGCACTTAGTTCACCAACCAAAACCATATCATTTGCATACGACAGAAGCACGGAGCCAAAATTAATGGAGGCTTTGTTGCAAAAAATTTGCATCTAGAGAAATGTCTTTGTTTTGGTTGCCGTTTGCCAGGGAGTATTAACTAAATTTTATGTTTATGTCTCGGTTGCGTTGAAATGCTCATTGATTAGGAAGGCGTCACTGCGTGCAGACTGCAACTTAGAATTTAGCGTTATTGTTTCCTTCCACAAACTAAACGTGAGCGTCATTTATTTTATTTTATTGCTGCTTGGTTTTGCTGGTTGATCTTCTGAATGCAGTCCTGATTGCTAATTACTCCTTTTAAATAATCCCTATAGGCGTTTATTGCCTTTTGTGAGAAAGTGTTAGCAATGTTCAAAAATTTTCAGGCACAATTGAATGCATTCTTGACAAGTTGTCTGTATTTGTCAAATATTTCCCCTTTGTGTAAAGCAATCTCGTAAATGGTTTACGATCTTTCTAATAAACCCTTTCGTGTTTGGTGGCTTATCTCTTCCCTCCTGCCAAAAATAGTCACTTTTTTATCGCGGTGGTTTGGTCATTAAATAAAAATTATCTGCTTTAGCAAGGAAAATAGAGTTTTGTTAGCCAAGATATACATATTGCTTCCACCCACAAAATTAAGAGTAAAATTCATGTCAATGTTCATCATGACTCAACTATGTCCAAGTGAAGTCAAGTCAATCCAATTAAAAAAAGAGGAAGATTGCATTTTACGGTAATTGTTTCATGTTGTGAATGGAACTATTTTATTGCCCAATTACAATGATTCAGTGAATATACCCGTTGACTTGGCATGTCCTCATTTTCCAATTTCCTCTTATTGAATTAAAAAACCAATATCCAAATTAATGTTGAGCTTCTGTGAAACAGCATTTTCCGGGATATGACTGATCCCAATAATAACCCAAAATGCGTGTCTCAATTTGCCTCAATGGAACCACTCAAATGCATTTCCTCTCATTAAACTTGATGTGTTCTAAATAATTTCAACTGATTTTTTCGCCGAAACAAACTTGTGGTTTTATAAAAATATAATTTCATATAATGTTTTCCTTGTAGGCTATTTTACTTTTTCAATTCGTTGCATTGGTGTTTTTAGTCTTGGTACAGATTTTTGCTTCCTGGGCTAAATGGAAAACTTTAGCAGTAGCACGGCAGAGGATTCAACTTTGTCCCAAGATGTAATATTTCAAAACATTTCCACCACGCCCCTTCCAGAAGTTATTGCACAAGTAGAAATTATTTCAGTGTGGAAATCAGCGGCCATAATTTTTCTTGGGGTTGCATTTGTCATTTTATCAGTGGGAGGAAACTTTTTGGTAATTTTAGCATATTTAACGGAGAAAAGTATCCAAACTCCTTCCAATTCGTATTTGGTGGCCCTATCCTTTGTGGATTTCTTAATCGGTATTCTCACAATACCATTTGGATTCATATACAATCTGCAA
Organism: Proisotoma minuta; assembly: GCA_034698145.1. Classification (NCBI taxonomy): domain Eukaryota; kingdom Metazoa; phylum Arthropoda; class Collembola; order Entomobryomorpha; family Isotomidae; genus Proisotoma; species Proisotoma minuta. Next base: position 8,969 of record JAQIXN010000384.1, read on the forward strand.
GGAAGATGGATTTTCAACATAAACTTTTGCCAATTTTGGCTAACAGCTTGTTACTCTCTAAGTTCCATTAGTTCCGGGCATTTGGTTTTAGTCGCTCTGGATAGATATCGAATTCTGTTTCAAGGGATGGGATATCTTCAACGAAGAACGTTAGGAAATGTATTTGAATCCGTATTGTTTGTTTGGTTTATCGGAATCTGGATAGTTCTCCCGATACTCGTGGATTGGGAAAATGTCTCACTTGACCCCCTCGTCAAGAAACACTGCATAGCAAAAAAAACAGTGACATGGGTGGTGATGACAAATTTGACCGTGTTTATTCTCCCAGGATCTCTCATGGTGAGAATATACTTTAAAATATTCCAGGAGCTTAAAAGAAGACTGAAGGAAAAATCTGCTGAAAAAATTATTCAACCATCTCCACAACCTTCAAGCTCAAATACTGGAAATGGTCAAATCCCATCAAGTTTCGTGTTTAAATCGGACGGAGAAAGTGATGGAGAAATGCTACCACTTCCCCAAGATTGTTTTGTGAGCGTTGTGGAGCGTGTTCGGAGAGGAAAGAGCAAAATAAACTTGGAAAGAGAAAGAAGGGCCGCTTTTACTTTGGGCGTTCTAATTGGAGCGTTTGCCATTTGCTGGGCGCCTTTCGCCATACTAACGACAATTCAAGCCTTCAATCCCAACATTAAATTGCCAAAATATATTAGCGTAATCTGTGCCAGTTTAGGCTGGATAAATTCCTGTGTGAATCCATTGGTTTACGTCATTAGAAATCAAGATTTCCAAATTGCATTTCGGAAAATGTTTTCGACATGTAAAATAAAATAAATCAATTAATACTGTGCAGATGCGCATGCATGTATCTTTATTAAAGCATTCTAATCATTTTATTTTTTAAACAACCGATTTCTTAATTCCCACATCATTCGAAATGAGGCCAGAGTTAAGCCAACAGACAAAGGGAGAAAGGCCCCTTGGATCCTTTTCCACGAAATTTTTATCACACCCCCTTTTGTTTCTTGTTCTTGTTCTTCTGTTAACAGTTGTGGGGGACTGAAACCTTTCTTTTTAAGTTCGTCTATCCACACACGCCTCCCTTTTCTTGTGGCCGAGTGAAAAATGTCCAGCCACTTTGGGGGGACGCCTTGGGCCACGACTCGACTCACAAGAGTGCTAACAACATTTTCCAAGGGAGAATCTTTAAGAAAAGCAAGATTAAGACCAACTGTGAATGCAGAAAATGAGGACTCCTTTAAAATTTCCTTTGCAGCATAAGAAAAGTTGCTAGCGATGCTGAAATCTAGGACGGATGAATATGCTAAACAAGCATAATCGCTGACGATGGATTCTTGGACACAGTTTGTTGTCTCTCTGTGGACATCCATCTTCTCAAATACTTTTTGAAGAATAGGGCTATTTGAGGTTTTTATAAATAAATAGGCAGCCTCACCTTTGTAGTCCCTAAACAATTTATTTACTTATAAATATTAAAATTCTAGGTTTGATTTATATATACTTATGTATATGTATAACTCACATCCCCCATCGGTAAAATTTGGTCTCTAACAATTCATTAAAATTTCTTGGCTGAAATTTTAGCGTAGGAAACCCTATTATTTGATACAATTTGCTGCAATACATATTTGAGACGAGTATTGCTAGAAATAGCCACAGAATGTGAAAAACGCGTAGAAATGTTGTGTTTACATCGTCAACCGACTCTTCAAAAAATGGTGCAAATAGATTTGACAATATTTGGCCATCATCCCAAAGCATCACTTTCTCTCTCTCATCCCTTGACATCCTGCAAACTATTTTATCTCGATAAATATTCTGTGCGACAAATAAAAAGAGGGCTGAAGAAACAAACGAGATTCCTAAACACAGCCACAACTTTGTAGAAAAGGGCACAGAGAGAAGTTTCCACGTCAGAGTTTCATAATGCTTTCCAGTTATTATAATCAACCTATTATAATCGTTGCATTATAATCAATCAATCTATTAAGTATAATCAATTAAAAGCTCACGATTGAAATTCATGAGGAGTGGCAAATGATAGTAGTTGGAATCTATGATATTGGTTTGCAGCCATCACTCCAATTTCTGCCTTTTCATAATAGACGTCACCAACCACACCCACCCAAGTTCCATTTGGGAGCTTGGCCCCTGTCCCCGCACCTCCAGATGAAGGGAAGTACTCTGCCGTGAAATTTAATTTTTGTATTAGGTGAGACAACAGTTTTTCAAAAACGCCTGGAACAATGATTTCCCAACTTCCTTCCGGGTTTTTGAGTCTCAAAGAAATTCTTGGCTTTAGGGTTGATGAACAGGAAATTAGTTTTGTGTCTCCGTTAAAACTAATGCTTCTGCTTACAAATAATTCGACGAGAAATGAATGCTGCATGTCTTTTATTGAAATCGAAGTAATTTTAAGAGATTTTTGAGTTATTTCATTTCGGTTGCAAAAGTAACAGAGGTGACGAATTTTCATTTCATTATGTTGGGCAAGTGAGACTGCGACTTTGTTCCCCACGTGTTTAAGATATGGACGAGTTTCATCTAGTGAAAGGAGACGACTTTCACTTAGTAGGAAAATAAAATAATCTTTAGCTTTATTCAAAAATCGAGAAGGTTTTAGTCTCAAGAGTTCTTCATATATTTTGTCATCTCTATCATCACATGAACTGAGATCGATGATGTTCACCGTTGCGCACTTTTGGCTTGACAATTTCCTAATTGGTGTGTATTTTAGAAAGTTGGAATTTGCATTTCCCTCGAGTACTTTGGGATCTTGAGCCAAGTCAAATATTGTAAAGGTGGTAATTATAAGGGATGATGAATTTCCACTTTTATTCCAAAGAAAGCTTGGGAAATGATTTTTATTAATGCTTTTGTTGTTAAAATTCTTAAAAGTGTATCGCAAATCGATGCTTTCTAAATTATTCAAATCTTTCAAAGAGTGAATGAAATTCGGCTTACAAACAATTAGAAATATGGAAAAGTTGAGCAACTTTTTCATTTTTGTTGTCAAATAAAAATATGAGATTGAGAAACTAAAAGAAATGTTTATTGAGAACTATAATTTACACTAATGAAATTGAAAATAGAGCTTTTGTTAAACAATTTCATTTCATCTAATTAGTTTTATAAATGTCAAAACTCGACTTTACACTTGATGGGCACTTTAAAGATTAAACTTGGATTACATAAAGGGAACTTGGTTTCAAAAGAAATGGAAACTGTCAACTCGCTTTATCTTTGACTTTCACCAAAGGCACATTGAGAGACCTCGTAATAATTAGATGGGAATTTGATACTGCTCAAGAATGATCAAAAGAATAACATCAATAACCTTCGTCTATGTAAGTATATATACTCTGTTATCGGATGACATGCAACTGGAAACGTGTGACGTCCGTACATTGTTTTTCAAAATTCTTCTGAAAATCCTACTATTCTGTGTTTGCATTGTCGTAATTCCCAAAATAATCGAATTGAAGCAAGGGCCAAACCAACGGACAGAGGGAGAAATGCCCCTTGGATTTTCTTAACCGAAATTTTGACCGCTCCTCCCTTAATCCCAAGTTCTTGCTCATCCGTCAGTAGTTTAGGGGGACTTTGACCTTTCTTCTTCAGCCCCACAACCCAAGCATTCCTCCCCTTTTTAACCCACGAGTGAAAAATGTCGAGCCATTTTGAAGGAACGCCTTGAGCAACAACGTTTCCTACAATATCGTTAATTCTATCTTCCAATGGCGAGTCTTTTGGTAAAGCCAAATTAAGCCCGACTGTAAACACCGAAAATGAAGACTCCTTCAAAATATTCTTCACCGTCAGAGAAAAGTTTCGATTTGTAATGAAATCTAAAAGGGTTGTATAAGTTATACATGCGTAGCTATTTATTATGGCTTCTTGGACACATTTCATGGAATCACGATGAATGTCCATCTTGGAAAATACTTGTTGAACCACAGAACTATTTGATGTCTTAAGAAAAAGATAACCAGCATCGCCAATATAATCCAAACCCCAATAATATTTTGATTTAACTAGGTCATGAAAATTTTTCGGTTGATCCTTAATTGGGGCAAATGCTAAAGTTGAGTAAAGTTTGCCAGTATATACTGTGGACATTACCATTGATAGAAATAGCCAAGTGACGAAAAAAACGCGTAAAGATCGAGGACTCAAATCTTTTACCGTCTCTTCAAAAAATGACGCCAGCAAACTTTCAACAATTTTGCCATCGTCCCAAAGCAGGACTTTCTCTTGAGCTCTCATCATTTTTATGATGCTTTTGCGATAAATATTTTGAACGATATACACAAATATGATGGCAATCAACGTTGTGACTCCCAAACACTTCCAAACAAATGTTGCAAGGGGGACAGAAATAAGTTTCCAGGTTAAGACCTCGTAGTGTTTTCCAGTAATCATTACTAGACTCTGAAACTCGTGTGGAGTTGTAAATGCGAGAAGCTGATATCTATGAAATTGATTAGCAGCCATCACTCCAATATCTGCCTTTTCATTGTACACGTCGCCAACCACACCCACCCAAGTTCCATTGGGAAGTTTGGTCCCTGTCCCTCCCCCTTGGCTTGCAGGGAAGTATTCAGGTGTGAAATTGAATTTCTGGATTAGGTGAGAGAGCAACATTTGAAAGACACCCGGTTTTATTTCCCATCCTCCACCGACTTTTGGGCGCAGAGAAATTCTAACTTTCACACTTGATGAGGATGAAATCGCAAAAACTTTTCCTCTGAATAATGTTACACCATCATCAAAAGGGAAAACAGTTTGTAAAGTTTTCGGATGGAGCAAATGCGACGAATTGATTTCAATTATTCTGGAAGACTCGCTGTTGCAAAAATAGCATAAAGGACGAGCTTTTATGGTTTTACTTCCACTAAACGAAAATACCACTTTGTGTTCCACATTCTGTAAAAATGATTGAGACTCGCTGTCCAGAGAAATGAGAAAATGTTCATGTTTTACAAACACAATGAAATAATCATGAGCTTTGTTCAAAAAACGAGAATATTTGAGTCTCAAAAATTCTTGAGATGATTCTTTATCTGTACATGAGCTGAGATCAATTAGATTCACAGTCACAAATCTGAAACTGGATAGTTTTCTAATTGGTCTGTATTTTAAATGGTTTGAATTTGCATTATCTCCAAGTACTTGAGGATCTTTGGCTAGATCAAATATTGTAAAGGAGATTATTCCAAAATACACGTTTTTTGCCGTCCAATGAATCTCATTGAGACTTGAACTATTTCCATTTGCAATGTTAACACAAGACTTAAAACCATATCTCACGTCAAGGTTTTCCAAATTCTCAAATTGTTGAATTGACATGCAAAATATGAATTCGATGTAAATGGAAATTAAAGCAAACTGAAAGACTGAAAGTTTTCTTACTTCCATCTTGCAGTCTTTGAGAAACTGTTTGTGAAGTGATATGAAACAAACGATTATGGGAATTCAATTTGCGGTGATGATGTAATCTAATTTCTCGTTAGGTAAAGTGACACTTTCTCCGTAATGTAAGCATTGAAGGAAATTACAGGATATGCGCAAGTTCATGAATTGGTAAAATACTCATCTAAAATTGAATGTTTCTGCTTCCGTTTTATACATTCCCGAGTTCATTGAATGAGACAGCTCTGAACTACAAACGTTGCTAATCTGATTTCAAACACCATAATTACACCCACCAGGAAAACAATTTACATAAAGGCCTACAACCACTTAGAGCCAACTATAAGGAATATTAGATGGGCACAATAAAATGACAATGAGAAAACTAAGCAGCTTCTTGTATTACTAACTGGGAAAGCTAAAATGAGTTTACTTGAATTATTGGAGTTATAAAAGGCAGTTTTTTATTGTGACAAACAAACAAATTAATTGGCTTTGGATATCACAACTTCCTCATCAATCAGATAGCAAGTTTTTCCAATTATGAAATTTTAGTTTACCTTAAACATTTTTAGCCCATAATCTGCTTTAAGCCCCGAACCATAATTTTTAACAAGCTTAATTTACTTTGTTCCATGCACCTGAGGAATACTAAAATTGGATATATTTAGATAGACAGGAGCACTCTCAAGTCTAGTCAGCTATTGTTTGATATTTACTCCATTTCATGGCTTCCTTTGAGCCTGTCGTCGTCTCAAGAAACTGGCTACTTAAGAAATGCCCAAGTGTCTGATAAACAAATGAAAATGCATTGAGTGTACATATTCATTATTCTCTGCTGGTATTTATTGCCTCTGTCCAAAGTTTGGCCACTGTTTATTGAATTCGAGTTTAAATGAAAAAGGTTTACTAAAGGCCTTTACCTGCAAAAGGGCAAATGAAATGTAATGCACTAGAACCTTTTTAGATGAATATAAAATGGGAAGAAATAAATAAAACATTTGAAGAGGCACTTGCACTTGTTTGTCCAATCAGACCAAATTGTGACTCTGATTAGTAAACTTATTGGATCTACACTCTCGTCTCATTTTTTGATATAATTATTATGGACGATAGAATTTTTAAGGTTCTTTATAATACTACTGCAAGAGCTGTTTATAGAAATTCATTCAGATTTCTAGAAACTACAACCACTACAATCAGGTAAACTAAATTGATAAAACTTGAGACAAAATATTCGTTGCAAAGAAAAGTTTCAAAATTTCAGTCCATTTTTGGATGACGACTATGATGGCGGACTCTTCCTCCCAGATTTAGATTTCAACGTGACAAATATGATTGAGCCTTATAATTATCACGTTCCTAAACCCGTTGGACATGATCAAAGGCCGCATTCCATCACTACTTCCTACCTACATGACAATTTCTTCTATCAACACATATTCAATTTGTCACTTGTGTTAATCTTCCTACTTCAGGTTTATATACTCAATATCATTCAGTTATGTTAATTTACCCATTGAAAACTCTAATAATGCTTTCTATTTGAAGGTTCTCTTTGTTTGGGCATTTCTCTTTAGAAGAAGACGTCAAGATAATGGTCAAAATAACATGGGAAATGCGCTTTTTAATGCTGGAGTAGGAGGAATTATGGATAATGGAGGAGGGCTTCAGGCAATTATAATTCACGGAGGACCTAACGGACCCAGTGGCCCTGCACCCGCTGGATAAAACAATTCGGTGATAATGCTACAATTTTTTTTAAAAAAAATATACTTATTGTTATTAATTTATATTTTCTCCCTTCAAATGAGACTTTTAACTCCATTGTTTTGTATTAAATTAAGTGACGTGAATAAATGTTTCATGAAAGTATATAAAAATGCGTCTTACCTTCTGAATAATATAGTACATTCCAATATAGTTTTATTCTTTTTTCTTCATGTTTTTTGTGTTATTGAGAGTGCCGATTCGGCAGTGCTGAGTGAAAATGATATGAATGTGAATCGTTTTTTATGCAACTCTTTTTGTACACTTTCACTTGACACGATAAGACTTTCACTTGTTTTTAATCAAATTGAAGATAAATGTTTACGAAATGTTAAATTACGATTACGATTTAAATTATGAATTTGTGGAGCACGAAAATTAACAACTGATGGGTTCCGGTCAATCAGTAAACAAATATTCGCATGTAATATTTGGGAGGCAATAATGCGTAAGGCAACTCATTTTGCGTTGGCATAATAAAGCAGGCAATGTAAGGAAAAACATGGGTCAACGTTAATTAATGGACGCTGTCATAAAGTAAACCAAAGCAAAATTCACAATATTTAGTTTTATGTAAGAAGCTACAATGTAGTAGCATAAAAAACCGGTCGGTCAATCATTCTTAGACGTCCTTCCAGCTCATTATCACTTGTAAAACTCTATCAAAATACAAAGTAATCTCTAAATTTTAACTGGCTTTTGAGCAATAAATATAAAAATAAAATCATTTTCATCATAAAACTCTATGAAGAAAAGCTCATAATTTATGTAAAAATTAAGTCAATGAAGAATATAGAAACCTAAATATTATAAACTGTTGAGGGTAAACAATTAAATTTTTGTAGTCCATAGATTAGTTGAGGGCAGTGCATTGTCGTTTGTTGCATGGGCGGTTGATTTCCTTCAGTCTCCTAAGATCGTGTAACTTTATTAAAGTGCCTGACTTCAAACGGCATTGACATTGACATTCAATACAAGATCACTTTGTTTCATCACCTAACAAAAGCAAAGAATCAAGATCAAAGGGTTGATCAAGTCACAAGCATATCCAAATTAATCTAAAATGCCCACATCATTAAGCCTTCGTTAAGGCATCACATTTCTTGTAATGATGAAAATTGTCACAAAAATTTGGATGGATATTTTGGCTTATAGACTAATTAATTTGATGGTTTAATATTATTACATTCCATTACATCATATTATTTGACATTGACTGAGACTAACAATAAGGCCTTCACCTTCACAAGGCAAATAAATTGCTTGTTCGTTTGTTTGAGTAGTACATAGAATGATGATTACGTAGTGCTGCTCATTTGTTTATGATTGTTTAAGAGCGATTTATAAGGATCATCATCAGTGATGGTTCATCACCCAAATAAATTATAGCAATAAAGCGACGATGATTAAAGAGATCAATTTAATGTACTAATTATTATTATCACATTGTAATTTATAACTAATTGTTTATATTATAATTTATTATATCTACTAAAAAATTTTAAACACGGTAGAATATTTCAGGTAATAATTTGAACGCTTATCTATGTTCTGGACAAAAATAGGGAGGAAGCATCATCAACTGAGAAACTGAATTGACTTTAAATCCTACACAATTTAAATGCACCAGATAATGACATAAAGGGTTAAAACAACGAAGCCACATAAATTCTTCTGGAGAAGAGGATATTTCCTGAGATCTACATATTTCACAAGTTGGTTCCGTATTTGTAGTCGCATCAGTCTTATTTTTTTGTTCAATACAATTGTAACTTATAGAAATGAGGGCAGGGGGGTTTTCAGTCTCAATGTTTTCTTGAAGCAGGTTGTTTTCACCATCCTCTATATTCAATGGATCATATTCTTGGTCCAACAGTGAGGACAAGCTACTTTCTTGATTTGTAGAGTTACTGTAATTGAGGCTGTCATAATAGTTGTGATCCAAGGTTAGAAGTTCTGGGAAAGCGTTAAACGGTCTAAACGTAGGGACATTTGAAGACAATTGTTCAGGCTGTTGACTTTGGAAAATAGTTGTTGCAGGTGCATTTGGTTTATCACTACTATAAGGTCGAATCGAGATATTTTTGCGGTTTTCAGCTAATAAAGTTTCTGCCCTCTTATACGTTTTTGAGTCAAATGTGAGGTGTTCATAGGATACACTTATAGTTATCGTGGCACCAACATTCTGCTCCAAATTTTGTTTCTAATAAAATAGCCATATTATTGGACTATTAATTTAATTTAATTCAAAACTACTTACGTTTGAAAATAGAGAAGTTAAATATCTGACTAATTGACGTTCCCTTTTATTGCGTTGCATAATAAAACCATCATCATTGTCTTTTCTATTTACTGATTTCTGATTATACTGATGGTCATGAACTGACGGTCTGAAAAAAAAAGTTATCTCATAAGAAAAAATAGATTAAAAAATAAATGTCTAATCTATCTTACGAATCTTCTTTTTGCTTCAAGATAACTGCTGCATATGGATGATCATCCTCCACAACTGAAGCTTCGAGTTCGGCTGTTTCATTGTTCTTTAATCGTGATTTTGACACGAGGAAATGCAAATTATTGGTTTTGGAAGTTGACTCTGTATAAATCGCATTTTCAAAAGTTGCATGTGCGATTGTTGTGGTCCCTGTGCGAACATTCATCACCGCAATCTTTAATTTAAGAGATAAGGAAAATAATTTAGAGAAAACAGCCTTATTTTAATATTTGTATAAAATTGTATATATTATCAAACAATTAAATTTACCCTACGTTTGATGTCTTCCCATCCAGTTTTAAACAGACGTTGTCGCACATTTGAGTTGAAGGACAATTTCTTGAAAGGGCGTGGGGACTTGTTGCCTTTGTTTTGCTGTATTAAAGTTTCTCTACTGCCGTCGATTGTCATAAATTCATCATGTTCTAAATCTGGCGAAGTAGAGGAAAAATGTAACGTCCCTTCGTCCGTCGAAAAGTTGAATTCCGATTCTGAAGAGTGGAAATCCATGGTTGGTAATTCAAATCCTCCATTGCTATCAAAATGGACATTTTGAAGCGTCATAGGGGACAGAGGGTTAAAATTGTCTGCTGGAAAATCGACTTTTGTAATTTTAAATACCATTTTTGAATGAATAAACTTTATTCAATAAAGTTACCTAAAGAGACTTCGTCCATCACTTCTATCTGAGCTCCTAGAAAAGGGTCCAACTCATCATTGTTTTGGGAGTGAGTGGGTGTGGTCTCCATAATTGGCTAAGCATTAGGTTAACGTTGCTATTTTATTATCTTATCTTATTTAGGGAAGCAATGTCAAAGGTGTCAGCGAGAAACGCAGATTACTCAGCAGCAACCAGCAACCAGCTGAAGCTGCCTTTTCTTGAATGAGAAACGTGCATTGCAGAAGCCAAAAGAGCAACTGCTCCACTCAAATAATCTTATCTCGCATTTTGTGTCCGCTTGGCGCAGGATGTAGGAAGTGTAGCGACCATTCCCAAGCGTCAGTTGATGTAAAAGGGATGAAAATGGAATCATAAAACTTTCTCCAAGAGCAAAGTCTTATGCTGTCACTCTCTCTTCACTTCCATATTCATCTTATGTGATGCGGTCAAAATGAAATTGTCATTTCTAACCTTTCATGAAAAAAAGAAGTTTTAATTTGCTAAGTATATATAAGATATTATAGTCTTTTGTCTCTTTATATATCATCCGCCCACAGTCAAGCTCCTTGTCAATCTTGACCTTTGACCGTGACACCCACTAAAGGAAAGTTGAGACTTTGGCTGTCTGACTTTGGCTAGGCATAAAGTGAAAGTGAAAAGAAGAAGAGAGTTGGGGCAGTATGAGACAAGGGTAGGTGCGGTATGAGTAAAATTTTCGTTCTTTGTTGGTCTGCACTGTTCAGCCAACTCCAAGCCTTTCTGCTTTTTTATTTTTATTTCAAAAATTTCTCAGCTAAAACCACACCCACATCAACAAAAACCAAACCACTTGAGAGGGTACGTATTTTTTATGTACTCTTATTGCCAATAACTCAATTTTTATTGAAAAACGATATTTAATAATGATATTTGTTTTTTTCGTTTTTCAGATGAGATCTCAACGAAAGAGGAAGCTGCCAAAATGGCAAGGGGATTATTTAACCAACGGCCCTTTTAAGGGCCACCTTGGAGAAGCCAACGGTCCCGACGGCGGAAGAGCCACAGAGTCGTTTTCTGGGAGTTCCGGCGGAGGGGGCGGAAGAGCTTCTCCAACCACAGCAGCCAACGGTTCGGAAGGCGTACAAGCCACAGGGTCATTTCCTGGGACGTTCGGCGGACGAAGCGGAGGAGCTGCTGGTACATCAACACCCAACGGCCTCGAGAGCGGAGGAACTGAGCTTAGCCACTCGGTCAACGGTCAAGAGGGCGGAAGAGGTGCCACAAAACACAACTCTCTGGGTGGCAGAAGTACCAGATTTAGCACCCTGGTGAATGGCCCCAGAAGGGTTGTCAATCGGGTTAGAACTTTTATTTTTATTTATATTATATTTATATTAACAATTTGTGCATTTATTATTAGTTTACAAAATACCACGCCAATGCCAACGGTTCCAAAGGCGGACGAACACGGGGGTCGTTTCCCCAGGGGTCCGGCGGAGGGGGCGGAAGAGCAACGGCTACATCCACAGCAGCCAACGGTTCTGAAGGCGGACAAGCCACAGGGTCATTTCCTGGGACGTTCGGCGGACGAAGCGGAGGAGCTGCTGGGACACTCGAGGGCGGAGGGACTAGCACGACCCCCGAAATTGTGAACCTCGTTGTCGGTGGAACAACTTTTAGATTTGCTTCTCCAGAAGTAATAAATTTACAACAGGACGTAACCTTTTCGGTTTTCATGCGCTTTGGAGACGGAAACCAGGTTGAACTCCGACGTAAGAAAATAACTCTTTATTTAAATTAATAACTCTTGTACAACAATTTTAAAAAAACATTAATTTTGTCATTAGCATTTGTTCCAGCCACCAATTACACAATTTCGGAAAAAGGATTAAAAAGAAAAATGATCAGCGGGCAGTGGAGATACCTGTGCAAAGTACCAGAATGCACCAATCATTGCAGAAAGTCTGGATTTTGCCATGCTCATTTAAAAGAAAGGTAAGTTCCATCAATCAATACAATTTACTATATTATTATACCAATAAAATAATCATATATTTTTCTTCAGGGGTATAAGGCCGCGCCAGATCTGCAAGGAGCCTGAATGCACCAGTTTCTCCCAAAAGTCTGGATTTTGCCATGCTCATTTAAAAGAAAGGTAAGTTCCATCAATCAATATTATTTAATATATTATTATACCAATAAAACCGTCATCTATTTTGCTTTAGTGTTATGTTCCCCATTACCAACCCAAGACAACAAAAACTTGCACAAGGACAAATTCGAGAAAAATCAGATGGAACAAAGCAAAAATTTGAGAACCGATCATGGAGAAAGCTTTGCAAAGTAAATGGATGCACCAACTTTGCCCGTTTGCGTAACAAGTCCGTTTGTGAGCAACATTCAAAAGTAGAAGGGACAGGTCACATCTTTATTACAGAATGGAGTAATCCTCAAAACGTCGTTGCTGGAATCACTGCGAAATATACAGAAAAAATCGATGTTCAGAAACCGGCCAAAAACTATCATTGCTGTACTGAAGGGTGAGTTGCATTAAAAATATCACAAATTTGATAAATATAATTGAGAAATCGATTTTTGTTTCAGTCATTTGCCAGCAACATGGACTGCTCACTCGGACCAAGCTTGGCGTTTGTTCTCCTGTCCAAAACAACACCAATTCCAAGCAAAGCTTGAAACTAGGGACTTATTGTGTGCAATTTCCACTTTCACTGCTAAGAATCTTAAAAAATTGTTACCAGGTCCACTGAAGAATGATTTAGTTCAATCCATCGTCAATTCCTTTCATAAATTCCCTGAAATCAATTTGTATCAGATGTCGAAATTGGAATTTTGGCAAAACCACGCCCAAGTATTCAAATTATCTTATCATTTTCAAGATTTATTTTATTTACACTTCCTTTTATATTTTAAGTTCCAGGAATTCATCCTAGGATACAACTACACAATGTCATCCCCAGAAATGGACCAAATTATAAAGCAATTGTACAAAGCTTTGAGGGACCGACCTGAAGATTTTGCAGATGAAAATGCAGGGGATGAAAACAATGAAGAAGGCGACAATTTAATGTTTGAAGAAACAGATGAAATCTTGGACAACGAATCATCATTTTTCCATTATTCTAATTAAAAAATCTGTGTTATTAAAAATCCAATACAAAACTATTCAGTCATTTTCATTTTTCGGTTTATCCGGCCAAAAAAAAAAACCACCACCCCGAAGGGCAGTGGGGGGTGGTAATAATTCAAGACAAATTATCCCTTTTAATACGCGCCGTGTGTGTGATGGGGATCTCGGGCTTCACAGTGTGAAGAGTGTGAAGACCTCTCCCAGTACTTTACGTCACAAACAATCTGTGTCATCAAAACCTTCTAAAAGAAATCTCAACTTGTCTTATTCCTCTCTCTCAATCTGCCTCAAAACTAAAAGAAATGTAATATTTGCAGAGTAGTTAATGAACAATTATATGCGTCAAGTTATTTTATGAAAATGGGCCATATTTTACACCATATTTTTATAACATTGTCCAGAAGCAGTGATGTGAAGCTAGCTGATTCAATCAGCTGAAGCCTGAAGCTCTTTGAGTGAGAACGCAGATTGTGGTGGACGAGGCAGAATGAGACAAGAACAATCATCTCTTGCCCATCTCTAGCTAAATCACTGATGGCATCTTGGATTTAGTTTCCAATTGCTAAATTGCAAGGAAAGGATTCCAAATTGGAATCCTTTTCTTGCAATTTGGAACCTTTGATCTTTGCAAGATGGCTGATGAAAGGTTTTATAATGATATTGCAAAAGAAAAAAACTTTCTCTTTTAATAAATGGAGTAAATATAGATTAATGTTAGGTCATGTCATGACACTGACCTAAAGAGCTTACGATAAAGAAGCTTTGATTCATTACGTGCAATTAAATGAAAAGGCTCCATTTTACATGAAATTTCCTTGTAATAGTCTTTCAGTTCAAGTCATTTTCATCTCATAAACGATCTTTCATGATAAATCCAGATTTTATCAACCTATAAATTAATGAGTATGCAATCAATTAAATGTTATTGATATTCAATTATGATTCATTGAAAAGGGATCATCTACTTTGTATACGCTCCAATTACCAATGATCCTCACACTGACGTCGATTATTTAAAAAAACAAACAATTGATTAATTATTATCTGGGTTGACTTTCAATTAGCATTCACTGGGCGTGATGGATTATGTGATTTGACATTTGTTTCATGGAATGGATTGCTTTTAACTGCTCGTTTCTTGATTTTATGGTCAACAATGTCAAATTCTTTGCAGCTATCTCCCATGTGCCAATTCAGACTTGCAATTTGCATACATACATGGGTTGGATTTGACCTGTTGTGGAATTTTGTATCAATTGACTCCCGTGCAAGCTAATTGATAAAACGCTATTGACAAACCATCTCATGTCTCATTATGATCATTTTCACAGAAGATGAGACGTTGAAAATAAAGGCTGATAATAATTGAAGTTTAACCGTACCTAAAATCAATGAAGCTTAGGTGTTTTACCAAAAAAATAAAATTAACGAATCATTAGATTTTTAGCTGACAAGAAATTATTCGAAAGCATAATATTTGTAAAAGTGAAAAGTTACTTAAAATGGGTTTTTCCAAAAAGCTAATGTACAATTGGAAGCTAATTTTTACAATAGTTTTACCAATTATATTACTACCACTGTTATTTATTCGCACAGAGGAAAAATTTGATGAACACGGTGAAAAGATTGACGATGATAAGGTATGTAAATTGTAAATTATAGTTGATTACCAAATTAATCATTTGCTAAACGATGAGACATGAATGAGCTGCTCGCGAACAACATGTTTAACTAATATTTACAATCACACTTTTGATTGTTAATCTGCTACTGGTTGGAGAAAGCAACGGATGTACATATTTATTTATGAAAATTTCAGAAATTTAGAGCTGCTTATGTAATTCTTCTGGTGGCAATATTTTGGATGGTTGAATGTCTTCCTTTGGCAATAACTTCCATAATTCCCGTCGTGCTATTTCCGCTTCTTGGGGTTATGAGTACTTGTAAGTTTTATACGCATATTCGAAACGGTGGATTTCTTATTGCATCAATTTCAGCCCCCGTTTCAGAAGCATATATGAAAGAGACGAATATGATGTTCCTTGGAGGCCTTATCATTGCAATGGCTGTCGAGCACTGTATTTACATAACTTTAAAAAATGAGACAAATTTTGATCCTAATTTGCCTATTTTTTTCAGGCAATCTTCACAGAAGGATAGCACTTCGTGTGATGACACTTGTTGGGAGCAGTCCAATTAGGTTTACTTGTTTGCTACTGTTGAAAGAAAATAATTTTTAAACTGATCTGAAATTTCAGACTGATGGCTGGAATCATGATTACTACATGTATGCTTTCAATGTAAGCTCATGTTTTTTTCATCTGTAAAAAATGTGCAATTTTAAGTTGGCTTATTACAGGTGGATGTCCAACACAGCTTGTGCAGGTTGGCCCAAAATGTTAAATCTTTTCTTTACATGAAATTAAAAGCTCTTTTCTTTTTGGTTTGAACCAGCGATGATGGTTCCAATAGTTTTGGCCATTTGTGAGGAGCTTCACAATGTAAAATGCAAACTAAAAAGGAAAGAAAGAATAATAAATTTAATAGCTGTTTATAAATAGACTCCAGCCGCTCGTGCAATAAATAACAATGCAAACGAAAGAAGAGAAAGCAAACGAAGGAGCAAAACTGAATTTGAAGAAATCTCGTTGCCTGCGGAATCGGGTGAAAGTTATACGTACGTAAAAGCAAATGGTTTGTTAAATGCAAAGGGGGTACACATATTATTTTAACATAAATTAATAAAACAGACAAGAAGATGAAATAGAGGATAAATTAATTCAAACAAAAAAGATGTACATGTTTGCGGTAGCTTATTCTGCCAATATTGGAGGGACTGGCGTAAGTGAGCCATCAACAACTTTCACATTTTCCATCCTTTTGGTTTTCATCAGGTTATCACCGGGACCGGACCAAATCTAGTCTTTCAAGATGTCATTAAAACGTAATCTCGGTTGACTATGCTTAATCTGTAAATCACAAGTTTTTTTTTATGTAGGGTAGACGTTGGACAAAATGGCAAATATTTAGATATGACATTCGCAACCTGGATGGCATTTAACGTTGTTCCAAGTGAATAACCGATTATTTTTTGAGATACTTTTTAACAATTTCATAATTTATTTGTTTTTTAGTGGCACTAAACATTCTCGTAGCCTTCATTTACCTCACATTTCAGGTAATATTAACTAATACAAAGATAAAATGCAGTTAGAATAAACAACACTTTATTCCGCATACATAGTATCACGGTATTCCAAATTGGAGATATTGGCCCCTACTTTCTCTGTTCACAAAAAAGACGCTGACAGAAGAAGAAGAGCAAGAAAAATCTAAAGAGGTCAAAGTGGGGAAAATGCTGAAAAATGAGTACAAAAAACTGGGACCAATGACTTTTCATGAAATTGGAGTTTTCTTTGTGTTTTTTCTTACAGGTTTTATATATATTTTTTAAATTTTGTTTTCATTATGACTTATAATTGGTTTTAAATTTTCAAAAAAAGTAATGTTGTGGTTGTTTCGTGATCCACGATTCATGCCAGGTAATGGTTAAATTGACATAACT
Organism: Proisotoma minuta; assembly: GCA_034698145.1. NCBI lineage: Eukaryota > Metazoa > Arthropoda > Collembola > Entomobryomorpha > Isotomidae > Proisotoma > Proisotoma minuta. Next base: position 26,016 of record JAQIXN010000384.1, read on the forward strand.
TTTATATATAGATAATTCTCTCTTACATAAATCTAATAGGATGGGACGAGGAAATTGAGGGTGCAGAAAATGGAGACGCTACGGTTTTATTTTAATTTTTAAAATTAATATCTAATGGATTTGTATAAAGTTATTTTAAATTTCAGGCTGCCATGTTGGGTGTTCTTCTGATGTTTATTATACCAAGAGATCTCAATTTCATTTATGGAGGTTTAAAGCTTATTTATTAAGTGAAAGTCGATAGGTACTAAATTAAAAATTCCTCAGCTCCAGAAGCAGGGAAAAGTCCACAAGCCCTCTTGGATTGGAAATACGTACAAAAGAATCTTCCTTGGGGAATGGTGCTTCTTCTCGGAGGTGGATTTGCTCTGTCTGTTGGTTCTGAGGAGTCTGGACTTTCGCTTTGGATCGGCCAACAACTAACACATTTGGAAAATCTACCCAATGAACTGATCCTCATAATCGTGATGACTCTTACGACGTTTGTTACGGAAGTCTGTAGCAATGTAGCCACTGCAAATATCATTTTGCCCATCTTAATTGCTCTGGTGAGTTGATTTTATACGCTGAGGATTTTTATATAGACTATTTTTTTCAGTCGAGAAGTTTGGAAATTCATCCATTATATCTGACCGTTGCAGCGACGGTTACGTGCAGCTACGCTTTTATGCTCCCAGTTGCGACTCCACCAAATGCAATTGGTACTTGGATTTTATTTGGATTTGCATACATGTTCATAATATCTAAATTATTTAAATTGCAGTATTTGCTGCTGGGAACATCAAAATAATGGATATGGTCAAAGCTGGAGCTTTTTTGAACGTATCCTGTATCGTTGTGTTTTTCCTGGTAAATATCAGCTACGGAGAATTACTTTTTAACTATTCAGACTACACGTACCCAGCAAATGAAACAGCAAGTACTACAATTAGTTCGCTGCTATATTAATGGTAATATATTTATTATTAAATATTACTTATTCTGAAATGGAATATAGATATACTCATCACATTTATATCTTTTGGCATTTTTGTTTGTATTAAATAGTATTTTAAAATAGTTTCTGTAATAAAATCACAACACTACACCTCTTGGCAATAAATGCTTGGAAAGACTTATAATCATTCTTTAACGGTAGTCTCGGTACTGCTTTATGCAAAGACATCTTCAAGTCCAAGGGATTTCCCAAGATTTAATAGCTCAGCCTCAAATGCATTTTTGATGAACTTGACATCACTTTCTTTGGGATAATAAGCTCTGTCACCCACAACAGTTGCCCTCACTTTGTCCTTGTAAGAGAACAATCCCATTCCAAAACCTAAAGAAAAGTAAAAGTTAAAGAAAATTAAGAAAAGTGAAGTAAAAGTAAATGTACATAATTAATATAATAACTAATCTGTAAAAACTATTTGTAGTAAAATAAATTACCCATTGTATATTTAATCGGAAGGAATATAGCCATGTCCAAAATTTTTCCCCCGTCATAAATAAACACATCCTCAGATGGGCCAGGAACATTGCTAAGCGTCATTCTCAAATGAAGTCCCCAACTCAAAGGCTTATGAAGAAACAAAGGTAACACTCCCAAAATAACTGGGTAATACCAATTTGCAACTGCCAAAAACGTTGCTGAAGTTGAGCCTAATTGTTTCAAATTTTTGTAATTTGTTTTCAACCTTTCTGCTGGGGAAAGATCTCCCTTTGCAATGCAAGTTGGAACAATAACACCTATATTCAAGGAATTTAAAAAATAATTCATCAAGATATCTCTGTAAAATACTATTATTCTCACCAGTAAACCTATTCCGTGGCTTTCTATCCGGATATGGTAACAAAGCAATAGGGGACATGGCATGAAAATATTCACTCTCGTATCGATCGCCATTCCTCTCATTGAATTGTCGAAAGGCTCCACCCAAACTTGACAATAGGACAGAGTAAACGGAAGTCTTGGTCGAGTTCTTGATGTGTTTCAAAGCATCCAGCTTAATTGGCTTGGACCAACTGAATGTCTTGGGACCTTTCAACATTGGCCCTGGGATATAAAACTTGTTATGAATATTATCCAACAAGCAAAGATTTCGGAGGCCAACTCTTGGTATGGAAATAAAGCCTAATGTGTAAACAAGTGCATTTTCCAAAAAGGTTGGCTTTCTCTTCCCTAAAGGCTCCGTGGGGTCCACTGTAAACTTGAACGGCTTATCTGCCATTATTGAATGGAGAATATTTGCTGTCGAAATCCCATCCATTATGGCATGATGAATTCGATATATGACGGCATAACATTTTTTGCTTTTTTCGCTCTCTTTCTTATTGTAAGAAAAAGCAGGGATGACATAAATTTCCCATGGGACTTTATCTTGGATGGGTGTGTCCTGTATGTTCTTCATCACCTCAAAAACGTCATCTTCTCCTGGAATCTCACCATTCGTCAGTTTGCAATCCACAACTTTGATATGCTCTTTCATGTCCATGTCTTTCACTTTGATGTTTTCCCAGCATGCAAAACCAAAGATTGTTGTTATTTTCCGGTTCATTTTTCCCCCGACCAGATCACTTTCCAACGTTTTTTGCATGTTGTCTCTAATCTTTTTTGGGTCACAATTTCCCTCGATTATATAGAGACCTAGACACGTGGAACAGGATGCAAAGGCTTCATAAGCCCAGAAACCATCAACTGGGTTGAGAAGTGAATATTTCCCATCTGGATAAATGAGGAAGAGCATCAAAGAGATGAGTAAGCGTAAAATGACAATTCCCAAGAAGAATGCAAAGACAAATGGAGAAACTGGGAGAAACAAAAGAAGACTTATAACAGTCTCAAGAATGTCTGTGGTAATTTCACTTTTTAAAAATAGTCTATTAGCTAGCCAACCTCCAACAAAAGTTAGCAGCAGAGTTGCAAAAGCTTCACCATAAAGTAACACAAAATACAAAACACTGTGTTCTAAAAAGTCAAGACCAAGTCCAAGAGGGCTGTCACCAAAATTTTGGAAGGTGTCTGAGAATATTCCAAGATTTGTTGAGTTGCTTCTGTCAAAAAGGGTTTCATAATTATAGTAATTATGAGAAGTGCTACTTGGGGATTCATTTGAATGGGAGAATTCGGAGAGTTGAAATGAAATGTTTTGTACAATTTGCCGAAAAACTGAAACAAGTTGAGATTGGACACTAAAATCTTCAAAACTGCCCCAAATGACCCATGGCTCAAGATCATTGGCGTAGGATGAGGAACTTGCGGTATCTTGTTGACCCATCTTGATTTTTATTGTTGACTTTGCGTTACAGATGGATATTTTTTTATAGAAATCGTTGAGATCCTTTCTGAAATGCCCAAATTAAAATAATCATGAGAATCGACCAAAATAAATAGTATTGCTCCCGTTAAGTTGTTTAGAGCGTCACGTAAAAAATGCTAATATGTGAAAATTTTTCATAACATTTATACGCTCACCTGTCACGCTATGTTTAAAAAGTATGAATCTCCTGTCCAATCTATTAAAACTAAAGTTAAACTAACTAAAATGAGACTAATACGTCTCAATCCGCTTGTCTCAAGTTCTGTTTCAACTTTCTGCAGTTGATGATGGAAAATATGACAGTGGCAACTTTACAGAATCAATATCAAGAGAGAAATGAATTGCCTTGCTCTGGTTAGTTCTTCTGTCAATTAATGGAGTCAAATGCAAAACAAACCAATCAAGCCAAAATTGTCAACCTTGGTAGCTTTACCGTCTAACTATTTATCTATTTTAGGTGGTGAAAACGGAAGAATTTACTGGAACGGGGTTTGAGTTTGGCTACTTATATATTTATTGAGTAAAAATTGATTGCCACAGAGTACCTATGTAGAATTTAATATATAGCATATTGGAAAACTTGCTTGTAAAAATACTTAACTTGCAAATCACTGATTCAATTGTTCTGACAAAATGTGTTTACAAACTCAAATTCTGACGAAAAGTTTTGCATACCTAAAATATTGCAAAATGTCTTACCTTATATATTAACAAGTTGTGCTTTAATTTAGAACCGGTGACTGGGGATTTATCGTTACTACACTTTGCACAATTTAACCGTGAGAAACCGAGTAGTTATAAAACCTTGCAATTTGATACCATATTTATTAAAAATGTTATTTATGTTGATGCATAATGAAATGCAGGTCCGTCATGTTCCGTCGTTTTTGTTGCCCTTTCGCATCCTTTGCGTTTAGTATCACAAACATCTCTTCATTATCTTACTTGAAAGGAACTGACTAACGAAAGCCTCACTTTTTACTGTATGACTGAACAAGTAGGAACAGAAAAGTAGATTAAAGCTGAATTGACCAAAGATCGAGAACCCTCTTTCATTGTGCCTATACATAATGGCCAAACATTTTTGCGTTATTACAATAATGCTTTACTACATCTTACAACAATCAAACAAAGCTAGCTGCGTGCAAATGATTCAGATAGTACTATAATTATATGGAAAAAATAATACACGATGATTGTTGTTGGTCTTGAGCCGCAACAAGTAACGAGGAAAAATTATCAGTGTAAAATTGGTAAAAACTTTGACTTTGATAACCACATAATGAGATATTGTTTTGCGGATGACTCATGTAAAGTTAGAGTATCCAAAATTGTTATATAAGTATACAACCAATTTGAGACCAATTTCCATACCGGTTAGCCTAGCTTACGTGAGATTGTTATGCCATGTCAAAATTATATAAAGACAACAAATAGACGAAGTTTGGACTTGTTTACGCTATCACTCAATTCTTCGCAGTCTCATGCATACATATATTATGGCGTAGTTCTATCTGCCGAGGAATATTTTCAGATTTGTTTTTGTGGATGATATTTTAGCAAATTAATTCGCCGGTGTAAATAAACGCAGCACGCTATATTATTATGTAGAGCAGAGGAATATTTTGCATGCAGAGAAACATTTCAATCATAGATGAAGGTTTTATTTTTCTTCTTGACAAAACTGCTACATAAAACTTAATGTCAAAGGTTTATAAAAATCAACTAAATATAAATGATAATAATAATTAAATACATAAAATTATATCCTAAACCTACCTGATAATAAATGCGAGGATCCTTAAAAGCAATTTTTTCATCCATCCCAATGGCAAACGAATGGATAAAGAACATATTATTTGATTTAATCATAATAACTTTTTAAAACAAAATATAAACTAATTTCACAAATTAGTCTACAGATCGGATTAATTTAAGGCATTTAAACTGTTGATTCACAATATAATTTTTAAAATAAAACAAGCCGAAGCCCATGAATTACACAAAATAATAATTTATGATTTACTGGCATTTCGAAGAGGAAATCAAGAAGAGTTGGTGAAAATTGGTGTATCTGAAATGTAGATCACTTTGAAAACGAGGAAGGAGAGGACTAACCTGACAGCAAAAAACTCCATCAACTCACAGGTTGGGAATCTGAAAACACAAATGCAAAATTAGTATAAAGTAACTTTAAAATATTTGCAAAATAAGATGTTTTTTTTACAAAAAATGAAATAACCCATGAAATTCTGTTCCTATTATAAATCATAATTTCAATATCTAACCTCTTTACAATCTGGGAAAGGCAGATGAAGTCAAAAGGCGAAATTTGCCTCTCGTCACCTTTTAATCTTAGAAAACCAGCGTCATAAAAATATTCCATGGCTCGTCCACTTTGTTAATATTTAGTTGAAGGGTTTTTAAAAAGTCTGTTATGTTATTCTAAACTAACCTGATGATTGAGATTTCAACACACAAGAGCAACGGATTGTTGCATATTTTTCAGTCATTTTCATGTAGCTGCGCGCTTTGAACAACACAATATAATAGAAGAAAAGCCAAACAACAAAGACATTGGCAATATAAAGGTAATGAAGCTGTTGGCTAATAAACACTCATATCGAAGATAAGCCATTGTCCAAAATACTGTCATTACTATCCAAAAAATATACACTATATACTATGTACAATCCAAAAGGAAGGACTTACCTTATAAAATTTTTGGTTACCATTTCGAATGAATCCTAATTATCTGCATCAACTCCAGGAGGTCCATCATCAAGGTCGTCAATGGAACTCTTGACTTCAGTTTTCATGTTTTTATAAGCATCTTCTGACTTTTGGTTGTTGAAGGTGTCTGTGTTTGTATCCGTTTCATCTTTGTTATTCACTGGAGACAGTTTATCAGGTGACTGATTCACTTTTTCCAAATTCTCCTCTTCCTTACGTCGTTTGCTTCGATCCTTTGATCGATCGCGGCTTTTGTCTTTGTCCCGACTTCCGCTCCTTCTCCTACGATGTCTATCACGACTCCTGCTCCGTGATTTTGAACGTTTGTGTTTCTTTTTGTCTTTCTCATCAGAATACTTTCGAGATTTTCTATCCCTGTAAAACCAAGAGAAAACTTGTACCATAATATATATTATTTCAATGGGATTTTTCATTCGTTATCTAGTAAATTACTTGGATGAGTCGCGTTTTCTCTCGTCTTTACTTCCCCTTCGATCTTTTCGATCCCGTGATCTTGAACGCCTTCTTGGAGACCTAGACTTACTTTTCCTTCGTTTGTCATCCTTCTTCTTTCTATCCCTTGATCTGTATTCACAAAAACAGTGAAAAATGTGGTGGATAATTTTTCGCTAAAAATTCAAACCGTGATCGCGATCGTTTTCTTTCACGGTCCCTTCTATCAACTTCACGGTCACGTCCTACACCAACAAATCTCCTCTCTCTTCTTTCCTTTTCTCGTTCCCGTTCCTCATTTTCTCGAGTTTCTCTTGCTTTTTTGACATCATCCATAGTTTTCCTCAACAATGCAAAGCCTGAAGACATACATTTAAATTACAAAATTCTATTAATATTATATTTTCTAGAAAACAAATTTACATACCCATGTGTTGTTTGCCCTGCAAGATTTATAAGATTATGTATAAAAAAATTATGACGTCTTACTTATAAATAATAATATTAATCAAACCATAATATGGTCGTCTAATCTATGTTGCGCCTCTCCAATTATTAAATATGATCCACAAACTTCACAAACTTGCATAGCTTTGTCAGGATTCCAAGAAATACCTGGAACGGGCTCTAAATAAATTAACACGCGAATTAATTAATTTTTACAATATTACTTTGACCATCAAACAAGTAAATTGATTGTAACCAACCATTTGACTTGAGTTCTTCACGTTCCTGTTTGAGCTGCTCTGTGAGTTTGAGTAATCCTTGAGCCTTCTCGACATCCCCTTTATTTTGGACAGTATTATAAAGTTGAAATGCGTAATAAGAAATACAAAAATACCAGAACATCCGGCTTCTTCTGCTTCCTTCAGCAAAACATTCACTCGCTCTGTTAGCAATGCAATTTTCTCAGCATTCTTGCTTCCGGGTCCGGCATAAGTGCCACCATCAGGTCCGTTGGCAAGAGCAATCCTCATTTTTCCACGTTTTATTTTACCCTCAATGTCTCCAACCTATCAATATCCATTATAAGTTTCTATTCAATAACTATTGCACTAATTAAACATCATTTTAGGCACCATTTTATCCGCAAATCGAATGAAATCACTTTCAAACTGAAGCTTTCGAATGTTTGGGGCTTCATCAGCATATTTCTTGCGAAGCTGTTCATCATGAAGCTATAAAATTTGACAAAAATGGAATTATTACATGGAAATCAGCTAAAATAAAGATGGTAGTAGTACCTTATGACACGGTCCAAGGTCTGCTTTGGTGTTAACAAAAAGTTCATGGGGACAAAAGCTTACAAGATAATGCGTACAAATCTAGAAAGATTGAAGAATTAGTAATACAATTAAATGATTGTCAATAATTTAATCTCACTTCAGGATCGTCCCATGAAATTTTCTTTGCTGGTTCATCCGGAAGAGCGTTGCGGTCTCTTCCCATCAACTCGTCCAAAATGCTGGACATGAAGTTTTTCGCCGACATTTCCCCGACCACACCCACTTTCACCGGTTAAAATATGTGCCCTACTTTCTCAGCAGAAGCAAAAAGTTTTAAAAATGAACTACCTCAAAAAATCAATTGTTATTTTTGTTTGAACCTTCTGCCCATGCTCAATATTGCTCAACTCTATGCGTCCATGTCCCCCACTTGACACTTTTCACCAATTAGTTAATTTTGATTGTAAGCTGTAATTACAAATTAAGATGAGGAAGTGAAGTATCGACAGGGGTCAGATAAGTCGGATTACAAATTACAAAGCAAAAATGCAAAAATATGAAAAACTGGAGAAAATTGGAGAAGGTATTAAATAATATGACCATCATCAATATGCATTGCCTAATATTTGAATCTTAAAGGGACGTACGGAACAGTGTTTAAGGCGAAGAATAGAGAGACGTTGGAAATTGTGGCGTTGAAACGTGTTCGTCTTGATGATGAAGATGAGGTATGAATACAAACCAAAAAAGTATTTGTAAATAGCTTGTTTTGTGTTGATTAAAAATAAACAATCTTGTACATAAACTTTGCAGGGCGTCCCTTCTTCTGCATTACGAGAAATTTGTCTCCTAAAGGAACTTAAACATAAGAATATCGTTCGTCTTTACGACATTTTGCACTCTGACAAAAAGTTGACGCTAGTCTTTGAACATTGTGATCAAGATCTCAAAAAATATTTCGACTCTTTGAACGGCGACATTGACCTTGATGTTGTCAAATCTTTCATGTTCCAATTACTCAGAGGCTTGGCATTTTGTCACGGACATAATGTTCTACATCGAGATCTCAAACCCCAAAATTTGTTAATTAACAAGGTTGTTTTTTTAGAACACGTAATAGTTTTTCCGATTTTTTAAAACAATAATTATTATATTTTCACAGACTGGAGAACTAAAATTAGCAGATTTTGGACTTGCACGTGCATTTGGAATTCCGGTTAAATGTTACTCTGCAGAAGTGGTCACACTGTGGTACAGACCTCCCGACGTTCTCTTCGGAGCAAAGTTGTACAACACTTCCATCGATATGTGGTCTGCAGGATGCATTTTTGCAGGTTGCTTTCTCATTTTAAAAAATAAAATTTCGGAATTTTATAACTAATGTTATTGTTCAGAACTTGCAAACTCTGGGAGACCTCTTTTCCCCGGAAGTGACGTTGATGATCAACTGAAAAGAATTTTCAAGCTCCTTGGAACACCCACCGAAGAAAGTTGGCCAGGTCACCCCCAACTTCCTGACTACAAACCATTTCCAATGTATCATCCAACCGCTTCATGGAACCAAATTGTCCCCAAATTAAGCAACAAAGGTCGTGACCTTCTTCAAAGACTTTTGATATGCAACCCTAACCATAGACTCTCTTCAGAAGAAGCAATGGCACACTCTTATTTTAATGATTTAAATCCTGCTGTTCGTAATTTATAAATTACTCTAACTACATGCATTCCAAAACTATTCCAATTGACTTTGTTTTTTATACTTTTATCATGTCATGTCCAATTTTCTAGTCAGTTATTGAATTATTGTGAATGGTGAATGTGAGACATTATAAACAGTAAAGTTATTGTGATTTTGATTATCATTTAGATAGTTATCATCATTGAAAGCACCGTCTCAATTTGCCTCACGTGGCTGTCTTTGGAAGAAGCGAGTGTTTGAATTATTCTCTCCGGGTGTGGAAATTTTTAAAAGAACAATAAATTTTCTCGGAAACTTGAACGATATGGCGAAGGCTATTTCTAGTTTGACGACAAAGGCCCCTGAAATGGCAGCATGTAACAACAGTTCATTTTAAAATATCCAAAAGGGTTGTTGTTGTTGCTTATAAATAATAATTTAACTTTTCAGTGATGCTGAAGGAGGCTAAACCAAAGTTTGCGACATTTATGAAATACGCCAGAGTGGAATTGGCCCCACCCACTCCTGGCGACATCCCCAAAGCCATCGGAGGAATTCGTAATATTCTAAGCTCTTTCCGCGCCGGAAGGTACAAGCAGCTCACCGTCAGGGTAAACGAACGATAAACTGAAAATTGCCAAATTACTATTTTCTGACCAATTATCTAAATATTTTTAGGAAGCTTGGTTGAACACTCTTGTGGCTGCAGAAGTTGGCTTTTGGTTCTTTGTCGGAGAATGTATTGGAAGGCGTCATTTGGTCGGATATAACGTTTAGAAAATATTAATTAAAAACTTGTAATTATTCGACTTTTTGAAGCACTCAGAAAGTCAGGCAATAGTCAGTGTAAGATAAAATCGTCAAAATTATTCAAAGTGAGAAATGAGTAGAAATAAATTTATTCAATAAATTTAAATGGAACATTTTTTCATAAATCTAATAAATCATAATAGTAACACCGAAAAATGGAAATTCATGCCAGCAACTACTTGGAATTCTTCTGACTCCTAGTTTGATAACGAGTCGGCATCTTCTTTTTTGGAGGAGGAGGAAGAATTTCCTCTTCTGACAAGGCATCCGGTACTTCCTTGTCACCACTCGACTCAAGTGTAGCAGTATATTTTCGACCTCGTCTTTTCTTGTCAAGTCCCTTGGTCCATTTCTTGTTTGATGACGGGCCAGCTTTAGCGTTGCTTTCCTTAACTTTTTTCGCAGAAGTAGAAACGATCATCTTCTTTTTTGGAGGAGGAGGAATTTCTTCTTCTGACAAGGCATCTTCATCTGGTACTTCCTCGTCACCGCTTGACTCAAGTGCAGCAGTATATTTTCGACCTCGTCTTTTCTTGTCATTCTTTTTTCGAGGAGGAGGAACTTCCTCTTCTGACAAAGTATCATCAGAACAGTATTCTTCTTCTTCGTCGTCGTCTTCTTCATCGTCGTCTTCTTCATCACTTGACTCATGTGCAATAGTAGATTTTCGTCCTCGTTTTTTATTGTCAAGTCTCTTGGTCCATTTCTTGTTTGATGGGCCAGCTTTAGCATCAATTTCCTTAGCCTCGTTCACAGAAGTAGAAATTATTCGTTTGGTAACGTCCCATTCCACGAAGAAAGTTGCTCCTGGGATGCCTTTTCGATTGACATCTGGTCGCAGAGATTTTGTTTTGCAAAATCGTCCATAATAAGTGTAAACCTCTTGCTCAAAATCATTCAATTTCTTCACGGAATTCTTGGGTTTAAGCGTTATACCCCGGACGTGGATTGCTGATGCAACGCTTTGTGGATTTTCAGGATGAAATGTTCGCCGGTCAAATGTCTTCTTTCGATCTCCAATCTTTTGTGACCAACCTTCCCAATGCTTGTCTCTTCTATTGATGTATTTCTGCAGAGTTTGAATAGTTGATTTGATAAGTGTACGATCGTAAGTAATAAGCATGTATTCCAAGTGAGCTTGTGTTGGCTGCTCATCATTTGTCAGAAGATGCTTTTGGAAACCACCAGTAGGAACAGAGATTTCATTGAAAACTTTTTTCAATAGCGAGAGTACTTCGTCAAGATGACGATACTGAAATACATTGTATCGTGTCATGGAGTATGCATCATGGTACTGTAAATTTTATAAAAAAACGCATTAAAAAGTGATAAAGAAGATTGCCTGAATTTGATTGTTCGTTATTGTTACCTCTTCCAATGTTTCGAACTTTAATTTAAGATTTTTGTTTAGAATCTTATATCTAGTCAAGCATCCTTTCCTATTTTTGAAGGATACAAATTGTTCAGATATCTTTTGCCAATTTTTCTTCATCGACACTGCCAATTCCAAGAGCAAACGATCTTCATCGCTAAAATAAATGAACATTATTTATTATTTAAAAAAAAAATAGTCTAACTGGAAAATACATTAAAATATTTTTTTTTTAATGAGACTCACATAGTCCACGGGACAATCCAGTCATTGAAAAGAGCTTGAGCACGATCCCTCCAGGTAGTTTCTGCTCTCCAGGGAAGAAAAGCAATGATAGACCCACATTGACCTTCGTTAGAAATGATATGTCTGTAACGTTCAAATGTAAGAAGTAGTAGGCAGTCTTCAGTTCGAGAAAATGCTCCAACTTTCTGGTTGTTCATAATTGTCTTTCTGTACTGCTCGACGACAACTCTTTTTGTGATGGCTTCGTCTTTCAATGCGGCTGCAGCTTTTCGCCAATGACCAGGATATTCAGTTAAAATAGTTTTTATAGCTTCAACCATCTCTTCATCCCAATGTTGTTTTGATGCGGTGACCAAGTCAGGTTCCACTCGACAACGGTATTTTGCAAACACATTATACTCAGTCAAACGTGCTGGTGATGTCGGTTCTCGATTTTTCTTTTTCTTAGGGTTTTGTCGAGCTAGTATCTTTTCATTAATGGCTTCCGTGATGGTATCCCAACCTTCTCCATTCACTTCTCTGGATTCTGCTGCAGCTTTAATGTCAGCCACAGCCAAGTGTTTTCTGTTTATCTGGAAATTAGAGAATAATGTAAATTATTAAAAGTAAAAAGTAATCATAAAATGAAAAGTAAATATTTTTCATTTTTGAAACTACCATTGGATCAACTTCATGTTTAAAAGCGAGATGACAGTCAGACGCCAAACGAAACTTTTTTGTTCGACACATGAGTTTGAGGACAACTTCGTTCCAGTTGATCTTTTCATCCAGATCTGGACCCAGCTCTTTCAATAAAGGCACAAAGGCCATGGTTCTATATCTCCTCTCCTCCGCTGACCGCATATTTGTCAAAGCATATGGACTCAAACCTTCATTTCCAACAGCCTTTAACAAGAAACTGACAGAAGGATAGATGATGCCATGTTTAAGTTTTTCCTGCGCTTCTTCTTTAGTTGGGCGACCGCGCCGAGGCTTTTTTGCCGGCATCCCGCAATCGTCATCCTCTGTTTGAATTCTTTTATTTCTTTCCTGCTTGATTTTTTCGTTGCATTGCCTTTCTAGTTCATTGTAGCGTGAATTAAGATTCAAAATCAGGGTGGATACCAGATTCTCTTTTACAATTTGACGAAGTTCTTGAAGATCTTTCTGCGTCCCTATTTGTAAACATAAATAAATAATACCCATATCAATTTTTCTTTAAAAAGTTTTGCTTTCTTCAAGGTTAGATTTAACTTACATTTTTGTCTTGGCTCGATGAATCCAGTATTTTCCATTTCATCATCTAGCCCAAAAGTTGACTCAAAACTAAAGTGTGAAGCAGTGTCTCTATTTTTTAGATAAGGAGGTTCCATAAACGTTTTTATCGGCCGCACTCCAGAAATGCTCATTTCATCCTCATGTTTGTCGGCATTGCTAATTTCTTTGTAGGCCGCTTTGTATTTTTGCTATAATAAAAAGGAATAATTAATATTAAAGACAATTTTGAAATACAATAAATATAAAAATCTTTACCAAGAGGGAAAATTTTTCCGCCCTCACTTTATGCATGACGGTGATGTGGATGTATGCGGCGGAGCCATTGTCAAAAGAACGTTTCATGGCCGTGAGGAGTCTGACGCGCAGCTCAGTCTTGACCTTCTCGCTCAAATGGATTAAATCCATGCTGACCCTTCTTCAACAAATTCTGCACGTTGTGTCGTGTGCTCGTGGTGTTGCTGGAAAATGCGCGCTTTTCACACATCCCGCATCTCTGAGGTTCTCACACCTTTGTCTCCTAAATTCGCAAGCGTCATCATTTTGCAATAAATAATCCATTTTTTGGTGACATTGCAAAACGCTTCCTACTTTGACTAGAATTAGAATCATTTTCTCATACAATGAGCAAAAATAGCTAAATTGGTGACAAAATTGAAGCGAGGATGAAATTGCTAAATATGCACACGCTTTAAAAAATAGGCCAACAAATAAACGCCAGTTTTATGAAATAATCTCAGTCAAAGACGTCAGAGGCGAACGACGAAGCGAATTTGCTAATCGGCGTGAACAAATGGATACAATATGATTTAAGACGGATTCTGTGAATCTGTCACCATCCATTCTTTGTTGAGAGCTTTGACTGTCATCATCTCAATTCAATCCTAACTAAAGTAAACATTGTAAAATGGCGTTTGGAAACTGGAAGTTGAATTTGGTTTTTGAGGTTCTTGTGTTGGTTGTGGGTGTGGTTCCCATTTTGTTGGCCTTTCCAGACGGAGCTCCCAATCAGACGTGCGTCCGACACAAGCCTAATCATGGGGGCAAAGCGCAGCCAATTAGCCAAATGCCATTCACGGTCACTGCAACCTCGTCCACTTACAACCCGGGGGACACCGTTGCAGGTATATATAACCATTCGTAATTATATTATCAACTTTTTAAAAAGTTTGGAACAATCAATTTCGTCTTAAGTGAACATTTTAATTTAAATGTGTCAAAGAAGATTACGCATGAAATCCCACGCACCAGGCGTATTCAATGAATTGGAAATTCGAAAGGGAAACTAATTTTTTACCTGCAGTCTGACATTGCACATGTTTGCAATTTTTGTTTGCTTTTATTAGGCCAGCTCAATCACGCATTAAATTGTGTCTCAAAATAAAATGTCAAAGACATAACAAATTCTGAAGCGTTATTGCGGAACGAATTTATACGTTTTTTGTAAAGGTTTTAATCTCGATCAATGCAAGGAAAAAAAAATCAATGCTAGTTGCAACATAAATTCGTGTGCCTTGAGCAATTCTTTATTTTTGTCAAAGCGTAGTCCAAACATTTTTCTTTCTTGGCCATCCATTTCCCTTTGTTCCCAAATAAATCTGCCACAAGTTCCATTAGCACCAACATGAGACCAATTTCACCTTTCTATCCGTGGATGGTGAAAGCAAGCTAAGAATTAAAAGGACCTCTCACTTATTAAGTTGTGAAACAACTTAATGCATTTGCACGAGTCGTCTGTCTGTCCGTCACTCTCGCGATAACTTTCGAACGCCTTAACTTTTTTGGGTAATTTTTTCGGAAATTAACCAATGGTGGTCATACGCAGGTTAAGTTCGAACATGGGCGTGATCGGTTGCGCGCTTCAAGGTGAGCGCCTACCGCGCACCAAGAACTTGAGTGACAACATAGGGTAAATGTGGTATCGTTGGAAAGGTCTTTAAAAAATGCGTACAACGGTACCAAATACGAATACGTGGCATTGACCTTAACGGTCGAAAAACGGTCACAAAATTACAAAACATAAATGGGGTGTCTTTTCTCAATAAAATTTGACGGGGAAGACGAATTCGACATGCAAAATGACCTGTGACCTTGTCGTTACCATAAGGTGTTTCACAACTTGGTTACA